>CM035427.1:128668115-128748115 GCA_020310875.1 Ceratopteris richardii
ACATCGTGACAACAAGTGATGATCTTCATATTCTTGGTCTTGTTCTGTCTTGTACTACACCTACCATAGAGCAACTTTGTTGGGATGGGAGAGATGCACATACACATGCATTGATAGTTTTGCCTATCAAACATGCCACTACCCTTACATTCACTCATCCAAAATATCTAAAGATTCTTGGGATACTCTTGCCACACTAAATCATGAAAGAAATGAGGCTCATGTTACTTACCTTAAAAATATTTGGAGATTGAGCATATGAATGAAGGAGATTCAATGAGATCAAGGATTTGAAAGAGAAAGTAATTGTTGCAAATGAAATTTTTCCCACATAGTTCACTTGTGCAGATTGTTTTGAATGGACTCTCAGATTCTTATTGGAGTTTTGCTTCTACTCTTTGTCTGATGATGAAAGGCAATCTAAATGCCTTAACTTTTGAGGATTTCATCTCTATTTTGTCTCAAGAATACCAATCTAGACAAAATTGGTGAATATGCATGTTGCAAATCAAGCTTTCTTAGCTAGTTAGAAGAGCAGAGGTAAATCAAGCTCGTCTACTAGTAAAAGAAATGTGTTAATGTGACACATTCAAAGACGGAAAATAAACATGAAAATGAAACAAAAAATCAAAGATAGTTTTGCAAGTACTCCAAGACAAATAATCATGTTATTTAATGTTGTCCTAAATGGGCTACAAAAGAGGCAAAGAGGGAAGAGGCTAGAATGGTTGTTGCAAAGGCCTCTACTCCTAGAAACTCCTAGTTTCTGGGCCACTTTTTTTGCTAGGTCTTCTATCGAGCTGGACAATTTTGAGGATGCTAGAGATGAACAATCTGAGTCCTTATAGACCTTTGAGAGTTCCAACTCGTCTCCTAAGTTGTCCTCAATGTCTATACAAATTTTTACACATTGCTCTAGCATTCTGGGTTCCTTCAAGTACACGTAGGAGCATAGTTTAGAGCTCAAGAGGCAATCTAAAAGCAATGACACTTGCTTGGCCTGTGAGGGTAACTCTTGCATCGGACATCTCTCAACGTATTGTCTAAACCTATGTCCTGCCAATCTAACTATTTCCTGAGGGGTCTGTTTGAAGCTATGAATCAACGAAGAAGTATCATGTGTGATTCCACTTTTAGAGAATTCAGTGATAAAAGATTCTAACAAGTGATGGATATCTCTAAACTGCCTTTGTTGCAATGGTTGGAACCAAGTTAAAGCCGTGTTCTTTAACGTTAGTCCAAATGCATTGTATTGCGTGAACATGTCTTCTACTTGCTCTACTCATAGCACTTACTTAAATTCCGCAACATGGTCATAAGGATCTCCTGTCCCATCAAAGTAGTTTTTCATTGACTTTACTAACTGGGTGGGTCTGAGTACCTTGGGGTGTTCACGTGGTCTAGGTAGAGGAAAATCATCTCTACCAACTAGTATTCTAGGTTCCCTTTGTCTTTCCACTCTATCGGTGTCTATGGTGGTTCTATCTCTCTCTATAGGATGAGTGAAACTTACTTCCGGTCTCTCTTTGTTCTTCTCTCTTCGAGCACCATGGGCTGAGGATGTTCCAACACCTTGATGGCTCGTGTTTACATTTGCTCGAGATGGAGGGAATACTAACTCGCCTCTCCATGTGTAGGTATTTCTTGCATGGTCTGGTACTACAAATACTCGTTCTGAAGTATCATCCAGGTATACAACCTTTCTAGGAGTATCTGGGTCCTTGAATTTGTAGATCATGATGGAGCCTACCTCACTAGATTGTTCCATTCTGTACCTCCAAAATGCTTCATCGGTTTCCTTATTTAAAAACAGATCTATGCTTCTATTATCCTGAGGGATCCACTCTGGGATTAATACTCTTGTTAGTACATATTTCCCTCTAGGTGCCCTAGGTTCTTCTCCTAGTGGTTCTTTTCCTTGGGCTCTCGCTTTCGTCTCTGGTTGAACTACACCAAACTCATTGGTATGATTTGGCTGAGTACTTATGATGTACATCGTTCCCTCTTTGTCTATGTATGCCTCTCTCTCGAATTTCACCACTCGACGTTCCAATCCAATGGGTTGATCAGGATTGTGCAATTGCACCACTTGTCTTCACAAACCATCCTCATAGATGCGAGCACCTAAGCGGTTGGTTCGGACAAACTCTAGTTGAGTTCTATATTGTCCTTCAGGTCTTTCCAAATATGCTATGTTTAACCCTCCTTCTAGTCTTTCTGTGCTAAAAGCCATTTCCGATTCACTCGTATCTGAGCTCAACTTGTAGGGGGTAACTATTCAATTGTTGTGCCCACGAACGTGCAGTAGTTCCTACACTTGCTTCTGATGATCTAAGGCTTCATCGGTCTGACTTAACTATATGCTTGCCCGATCTAAGGTTCATGAATTTACTTCCTAGTACTCTCTGATAATCAATGGTTCTTTGTTCTTAATTGCTTGTTTCTTTTTAAATTCCCTTAAGTTCTTGTCTTATCTTACTGTATGCATCAAGAATCAACTTTCCGTTGTACTTTTGAGTTCTCGTTCCGTCAGACTTAGGTTCTTTCCTTCAGGTTTTCGCATCACACACTTTTATCTTAGTCTTGGACTTGAAAAATTTAAGTCTCTTGAACTTGGTACGTTCCTATCGTCGTTCTAATTTAATCCACAATGCTAGACGTTTAGCCTAAGCTAATAATTGACTGAGGGGGTTGAGTTTTCTTCCAACCTCGAGTCAGCTCCTTTGATTGCTCTATTGCCCAAGAAGTCGCACTTCCCAAGCCTTGCGTTCTTCATTGCCTTGCTTTGATTGCCCTTGATAGTCCTTGCTAGACCTGTAAAAATTCAACGTTTAGACCAATTTTTAAATTGATGCTCAAGCACTTGAATATATACACTTTTAGGTCCCTTTTTCCTTGGCCCAAATTTTTAATGCCCCCTTTCTTTTCTTGCCCCACAAATGGGTCAACCTCAAATTATCTTATCTAAAAATCTAAAATCGGACTTCGGATGAAAAAGATATGAGCGTTCAGGTCCTTGGGGGTAAAAACTGACAAACAGATCTTTCTTCACTCATGAGCTAAGGGATCTCCTATGAGCTTAGTCACCCAAAAAATTGCTTTAAATAGCCTCAAATAATTACAAAAGTGATTGTTCTATGTTACATACGGTACAAGAGTGATGAAAATCACTATTGGGAGTTTTTGAAAAGTATTTATAAAACATATTTCTTTGAAAATAATCTGTCTGGCTCCCCACTACTTCATTGTGCTCTGTCTTCACATACTTCCTTGACGTCTGTGCCTTTGGCTACTGCCAACAGTGATCCACCCTAAGGTGAGGCTTGCCTTTCCTTACTACTACTTCAAAATAATATTTCATTAGTAAGACAAACTATCTTACTAATATGCCTATGTTTCAAGGTTTATTCACTAGGTAGAGAAGAGCCTAGTGATCCATACAAAACTTAAACTTATTTGCAAGCAAATAACATCTAAAATTTTTATGTGCACATACCATGCCTAATCCTTATCTGTTCATAGTTGTGTAGTTTCTTTTTGTCGCATTCAATTGCCTATTGTTGAGACACCAAGCCTCAACATGTGATGATCGAGGATGACACATATCACTTCTTCATTTTTGTGACATGTATAGTGGTCATGTCAGTATATGTCAAGGATACTTAAGTGATATTTGTAGATGACGCGGCAAAGACTCGAACCTTGTCAAGCCTGCGAAATTCGTCGCGCCATTGAAGCTGGCTAAGCTAGAGTGATATTAGAACACCTCTATAATTAGCAGTAGCTTAGCAAAGTTACTGTCACTCAAACATATAAGACTGTGTTTTGAATTTACTGAAAATTCCACTGGAACTTCACCGAACTGTCACCGGATAGTCACCGTAATCATATCGAAATCTTACGGGAATCAACCACAATTCTACTTGTAATTACTTCAAGGGAATATACATGAAGTAAAGAAGTGATGCATGAACCTCCTTCACTGAATGAATTCTTTCTGAAGTTTAAGGAAAAACTTCACCAGTTATAAGTGCCTCTTTCCGGTCAGACTTTATACTGTGTGTACATATCCATTCCACCAAAATCTTTGATGAACTGATAGTAGAGAAGTCTAGCTACAAGATAAGCTATCTCTCATGCACAACTTTACATTATTCTGCGAGATCTACATCGTTGTTCTACCAGAAAACACGTTTACTGAAAGAACTGTAACTGACCGAAAAATACGTGTACCGAGAAAGTTGTAACTGTTAACTAACTTTATACTGTAACATGAAAATACCCAGATTTCTTCACATACAAAGAATGTGCGCAAAAATCCACATGAACATGTGTTTTCTATTAGAGAAGATGTGTACAAAACTAGCTTGGCCTCTTCTTGCTCAAGCTATAGAAACTCTCCTATACTGAGTAGTTTCTTCTTACCATCTCTCTCAGATGAATACCTGACATTTCAAGTTTCTGTTATTCATCTTTACATACGCAATCTCTGGCGTCTTCTAGACCTATTCTTGATTTCTATATGCACTCTATTCATACGACACGCTCTACTCACACACACTCATGCTCTCTCTTTTTCTTCTTCCTATCTCATATATATACAGTTTTGATCCGGTCTAACAAACTCTAATTCTGGAAGTTTCTACGCTGTACATTACAGTCGTGAATTTGTCCCTTCACTAAGGCTTTGATTTTTCTTTTTCTGAATACGTGATTCTGCTTCTCTTTATCTTTCTTTATCTTTATGTCTGTCTGTATGTCAAATTCGTGAGTGATTCTTCAACAGCTCCCCCTCAATCACTAATTTGCATCTTTTTGTCTTTCATATATTTTTCTTTCTTTTATACCTGCCATTTCTTTGAATATGCTTGTCTTTGTTCCATCCAAACTCTTTGTCAAAATATCTGCAATCTGATCTTTTGTCGAAGTGTATACTATTTCTAGCTCCTTTTCCATCACCTTTTCCCTCAGGAAATGATACTGAATCTCTATGTGCTTTGTTCTTGCATGAAATACTGGATTTGCTGCAAGATACAATGAGCTCATATTATCTCCATGTATGATAGGTATACCTTGATCAATACCCATGCTTTTGAACAAGGTCTACATCCATATCACTTCTTTGGCTGCTTCTACAAGTCCTTTATATTCGGCTTCTGTTGACGATAAATCCACTGTGTGTTGTTTCTTCGAACACCTGCTCACTAGCTTATCTCCTAGGTATATCATATACCCATGTGTTGATCTTTCGGACAATGCATGAACTGTGAGAGAACTCCCATTGCATAACTAAGATCAGGTCTTGTTAGTGTAGCATAAATTAAGCTTCCTACTAACGTCTGATACTTACTCATATCTTTAAACTCTGCACCACCATATTTACTGAGTTTATGGTTTACTTCAAGCGGTGTTGAAGCTTCTCTGCAATTCTCCATATTAAACTTCTTCAGTAAGTTTAGGAGATACCTTTCTTGCAAAATATATACACCATGATCTGTGTATGTGATTTCCATTCCAAGAAAGTATGATAACTTTCCTAGATCACTGATCTTAAACTCATGTTCAAGTAATCTCTTTACCTCCTTGATTCCTTCATCTGATGTACCTGTGATTATAATGTCATCTACATAAATACAAATGTAGATCATACCTTCTTCTGTTTTCTTGATGAGTAAACTTGCATGTGCCTTCAAACTTTGTTATCCAAGTTCATTGAGATATTTCACAAGTCTGTAATTCCAAGCTCTTGGAGCTTGCTTCAATCCATAAAGTGCTTTTCTTAATCTGCAAACAAAATTTGGGTATCTGGAACTTACAAACCCTTCAGGTTGTTCCATGTAAACTTCATCTGATATATATCCATTCAGAAATGCATTCTTTATATCTAGCTGACTTAGCTTCCATCCTTTTGATGCTGCTATAGCAATCACTATCCTTATGGTTGACATCTTTGCCACCGGACTAAACGTCTCATCATAATCTATGCCATGCATCTGAGCATAGCCCTTGACAACCAGTCCAGCTTTGTATCTGGCTATCCTTCCATCTGCTAGTTTCTTAACTTTGAAAACCCATTATTTCCAATTACTTTCTTACCATTTGGTTTAGGAACAAGTTCCCATGTCTTGTTCTCCTCCAGTGCATTGAACTCTTCTTCCATTGCTTCTTCCCATTGCTTCTTGCCTTTAGCTTCATCATAGTTCTGAGGTTCTTCATCATCTTTGACCATATATGCATAATTTTTCTGAGTTATGTACGAAGTATCATAAGAATACCTTTCTGGTTGTCTTCTAGTCCTGCTTGACCTTCTTGGTTCACATTCTTCATAAGTGTCTGAATACACTTCTTCATCAAATATAGGAATTTCTTCATTCCTTCTTGTTAATCCATTTCTGGACGTACTTGCTTGCATATGGTCTTCATCTCTATTCACCTGCACAATTGATTTCCCTTTCTCTTTTCTTCTTACCTCTTCTTCAAATTCTTCAGTTGTATGACTTTGATCTGCATACCAACTTATTGTTCATCAAATGTAACATCTCTGGAAACAGTAAATTGTTTTGTTAGAGGACTCCATAACCTGTAACCCATCTGCTTTTCATCATATCCGACGAACACATATTTCTCTGCTTTTGGTTCAAGCTTATGTCTGAGTTGTGATGGTACATAAGCATAAGCTACTGATCCAAACACTTTGCAATGATCAAGTGTTGGTTTCTTTCCCCACCAAGCTTCATAAGGGGTCATTCCATCTAAAGCTGTACACGGTAATCTGTTTACCAAGTATGTAGCTGTATTTACAGCTTCAGCCCAAAGATAATTAGGACACTCCTTTTCTTTTAGCATAGCTCATGCAAACTCAACTAGAGTTCGGTTCCTTCTTTCTGCTACACCATTTTGTTGTGGTGTATACCTGCAGGTTATTTCTCTCTTAATACCTGCATTCCAAAGATAATCATTGAACTCTCGGGAGAAGTATTCTCCCCCTCCATCAGACCTCAGTCTCTTAAGCTTTCGTCCTGTGAGTCTTTCAGCATATGCATGAAAATGCTTGAAGGTTTCAAATACTTCTGATCTTTCCTTCAAAACATATAACGTTATCCATCTTGTAGCATCATCAATGAATAAAACATAATACCTTGAGCCACTGATTGATCCTTCTTTTGTTGTCCCCCATACATCTGTATGAATGAGTTCAAGTACTCCATCATGTTTGAATCCTTTCTTCTGGAAAGGTAACCTGTGGGCTTTTCCCATCTGACATGCTTCGCACTTATGAATCATATGTTGGTTCTGTACATTCAGTAATCCCAGTACTGACTGATTTGAAATCATAGCTTTAATTCCTTTTTCATTAAAATGACCTAATCTCTTATGCCAGAGATCAAGTTTTGTAATCACCTTTTCACCATGTGTGAGCAACGCTTGACCAATGTTCCCTTGTACTCTTAAAGTAAAGATTCTACCTTCTTTCTTACCAGAGACGATCTGATTATATCCATTCTTGGGATCTTCTACAAATACTCCTTTATTTGTAAATCTGACCTGAAGACCTTTCTCAACTATCTGTCCCACACTAATCAAATTTTTTGGTATTGTCGAAACATACAAAACATTGGTTAGCAAATCTGCTCCACTCTTACATTTCACTTTTCCAATTGAATGTACACTATGTCTCGTATTGTCACCTGTTTGAACAGTATGACTAGAACTACCCTTTTCCGATTCTGACATCAGTTCTATATTTCCTGACAAATGATTGGAACATCGAGAATCAATGTAAAATACCTTTAGATCTTCGTTATCTGATGTGCCGATTGAGTTCATCATCAATGATGTATGACTTTCATTTTGTGTGTCATTTGCGTAGTTGTTGTAGGTGGTGTTGTAGGATTGATTCTGTCCCCAACTTCTTGCTCCACCTCTACCATAGCCTCCTCTTTGATTCTGTCTACCTCTTTGATATCTTCCGCTTTTGCCTCTACTATTGTTATTCTGATTCTGACTTGATCCTTGGGAATTATGCCAGCAATCATGAGCCAAATGATTACTTAATCCACAAATCCAGCAAGCCTTCTTGTTGATATTCTGACTACCTCTTCCTCTTCCAAAACCTCTTGCTCTTCCTCTGCCGGTGCCTTTACCTCTTGCATAATAAGCCTGAGAACTCGACTCTTCTTCATCTTTTGACTTACCTTTATCTCCTTTCTTCTTGTTCTTTATGTACATTGCAGAGCTTTGTCCTTTATCTCCATCTCCTTTCAGGTCTTGCTCATATGTGAGCATCAAACCAAGCAACTGATTTAAATCTGGTACAAAATGATTTAAAGAAAATTCAGTTGAGAGTACGAAAGGTTTCCACCTTTCATCTCCTCTCAAACCTGTGAGCACTTGCGCTATCAATCTGTGATCTTTGATATCTTCATTTATGGATCCAAGACTATCTGCTAGATCCTTCATCTTAGTAACATAGTCACTAATGCTTTGATTCGACTTCTTTTTGAACGTTGTGAATTCGGACCATAAGCTAGCCTTCCTAACTTTCGTAGTATTTTGGAAATGATCTTCCAACGCACTCCATATGTCCTCCGCTTTCTCCAGACCTCTAATGTGCGGTAATAGATGATCTCTAACGGTATTATAAATGTAAGCTCTTGCCGTTGCATCTTTCTTCTGCCACAGCTTCAAGGCTTCTAATTCTTCTTCCTTTGGTTGTCTACTGTCTTCAAAGGTCGGCTTCTTTTCTTCTCCGGTCATACATCATTAAGTCCTTACTCATAAGTAAGGCTTCCATGCGCATTACCCATGCGGGATAATTATCTCTGTCCAGTTTGTCAATTGAAACATGATCTTCCATAATCTTCTTGTTTCTGTTTCTTCTGGTGAGTGTATCTTTAAAGAATTTTACCTTTTGTAAACCTTTACCTTGAGAATGACTTCGAAACACTTCTTGATGTCGTTTGCTATCGATCTCTTCAGCTTTCACCTTTCTTTATGAAAGTTTTTTTTGAATTCTCTTGTGTCTTTACTTTCGTTTGCTCTTTGAGAATCTTTCTGCTCTTCAAAATCTTTTTGCTCTGATACCACTTGTAGATGATGCGGCAAAGACTTGAACCTTGTCAAGCCTGCGGAATTCGCCGCGCCATTGAAGCTGGCTAAGCTAGAGTGATATTAGAACACCTCTATAATCAGCAGTAGCTTAGCAAAGTTACTGTCACTCAAACATATAAGACTGTGTTTTGAATTTACTGAAAATTCCACTGGAACTTCATCGAACTGTCACCGGACAGTCACCGTAATCATACCGGAATCTTACCGGAATCAACCGCAATTCTATTTGTAATTACTTCAAGTGAATATACATGAAGTAAAGAAGTGATGCGTGAACCTCCTTCACTAAATGAATTCTTTTTGAAGTTTAAGGAAAAACTTCACCAGTTCTGAGTGCCTCTTTCCGGTTAGACTTTATATTGTGTGTACATATCCATTCCACCGAAATCTTTGATGAACTGATAGTAGAGAAGTCTAGCTACAAGATAAGCTATCTCTCATACACAACTTTACATTATTCTATGAGATCTACTTTGTTGTTCTACCGGAAAACACGTTTACTGAAAGAACTGTAACTGACAAAAAAATACATTTACTGAGAAAGCTGTAACTGTTAACTAACTTTATATCGTAACATGAAAATACTCAGATTTCTTCACATACAAAGAATGTGCGCAAACATCCACATGAACATGTGTTTTCTATTAGAGAAGATGTGTACAAAACTAGCTTGGCCTCTTCTTGCTCAAGCTATAGAAACTCTCCTATACTGAGTAGTTTCTTCTTACCATCTCTCTCAGATGAATACCTGACATTTCAGGTTTCTGTTATTCATCTTTACATACGCAATCTCTGGCGTCTTCTAGACCTATTCTTGATTTCTATATGCGCTCTATTCATACAACACGCTCTACTCACACACACTCATGCTCTCTCTTTTTCTTCTTCCTATCTCATATATATACAGTTTTGATCCGGTGTAACAAACTCTAATTCTGGAAGTTTCTATGTTGTATATTACAGTCGTGAATTTGTCCCTTCACTAAGGCTTTGATTTTTTTTTTCTGAATACGTGATTCTGCTTCTCTTTATCTTTCTTTATCTTTATGTCTATCTGTATGTCAAATTCGTGAGTGATTCTTCAACAATATTTACTAGATTTATCTACCAAGAGTGATGGAACATTTGTTTCCTATCAGCTCACCCATTCACAGACATTAGGATTTCCCTTATTTCCTATTCTTTATATATTGCACTACTTGTATTGTTTTTTTAGGTCATTTTTGTATATTCCTTTTGTGTAATGGAAGAAGAAGAAGAAGATTGTTCTTCCTTGCCTCGATTTGTGTGTGCTCCTCTTCGAGTGTGAGAGTGTGTGTGAGTGAGCTCTCTTCCTTATCTCCTTTATCTTGACATGGTATCAGAGCCAGTGTGGTTGTAGAGAGCATATGGACAAGGTGGATAGTGAAGAGCACGTGAGAAGGCATGGAGAAAGTGCACTTCAAAAATGATTCCCAAGGAAAACCTAGTTCTCAAAAGGTATTCTAATCTAGCGGAGGAAGTGGTAGAGGTATTGGAAGTGGAAGAGGAAACACTAACCAAGACTAAGGTCAACAACAGAATCATGCAAAAGTTAGAGGATAATTTCGAGGTAGGGGGAGCCAAAGAGGCCATAGAAATTTCCAAAGAAATGATTCAGGTAATGACTATAAAGGATCCTAGAATTTGTTGGAGTTAGACATTTGTGGAAGCATGCAAACAACACAAGGAAGAAGTTGAAGCTTGGAGCACAACACACAATACTGAATGTATTACTAGAGAATGTACAAAGATAAGTAGCCCATTAGGGAAATAGGCATATATACAAGCCGGGGGAAAAAAACCTCCGAAAGAGGGAAAAAAGTGCCTCAATAGTCCTAGAGTGTTCACACACATCACTACCTAAATATATCAACAAATCCCCCCTAGGAGTGATGCTGTGAACAAGTAGCTGGCACTCATGTATAAGGAAGTGTCAAGCTATGTGGAAATCACTTCACAAAAGGAAGTAAGACCAAAGCTTTGCAAAAAGCTTCAAACTTCTCCCTAGGAAGAGCCTTCGTGAAAAGGTCTACAATGTTCTCCTGCATGGGCATATATGCCCCGCTGATCTCCCCAGCAGAGAACCTCTCCCTGACATAATGATAATGCACCTCAATGTGCTTAGTGCGAGTGAGGAACACAGGCTCTGACTGTCAGTGAAGATGGTGGTGGTAGAAGACTGACCAACACCCAAATCAGCCATAAGACGTCTGAGCCACACACACTTAATAGTTGCTGTGAAAGCTTCCCTATTCTCAGCCTCACAACTAGAAGTGGCCACAGTAAACTACTTCTTGCTCAACCAAGATATACATGAGCTACCAAGCATGAAGCAAAAGCCACTAGTGGACACACGAGTGTCATAGCAACCAACCCAATCAGAGTCAGAAAAAGCATGCAAATCTGGTGGTAGTGATCCACCCTTGAGATAAAACAAACCAAGTAGTTGAAACTAGCGAAAGATGCGCTTAACCGGCTACCAATGCTTGACTCCTGGGCAATGCATAAACCTGCTCATCAGTGAGATAGCAAACTGAATATGTGGTCGAGTAATGCATAAGTAAATCAGGCATCCAACATGCTGCTGATAGAGGACAACATGAAATGCATCTCCAGCATCATGAAGACTCAATCGTAAACCTGTCTCCATAGGAGTGGCAAAAGGCTTACAGTCTTCAAGGCCAAAACGTTGCAATAATGTGTCAATATATTTCGTTTGACACAAAGCATTCCACCATCAACTTGCATAGATTGAATGCCCAAATAGTGATGCAAATGCCCCAAATCAGACATCTCAAATGAGGCATGCAAATCAGCCTTAGAATCAGCAATATGCTTCTCAATAGGACCAGTGAGCAGCATGTCATCAACATAGACAACAATGATCAGAAGCACATCATTAGCACACTAGACATATAAAGTGCTTTCAATTGGATTGTTCTCAAAACCATGTGCAATCAGATAGGCATGTATCTTCTCATACCAAGCACATGGTGCTTGCTTTAAACCATATAATGCCTTCTTTAACCTGCACACCTGGTTTTCATGCCCTTTCTGCACAAGGCCACGAGGATGAAAAACATACACTTCTTCATGCTAGTCACCATTTAGAAATGCATTTGTAATGTCCAACTGATGTACATTCCAACCATGATGGGTTGCAAGTGCACATATGCTCCGAACAGTAGTCATACTGCATGTAGGTGCAAAGGTCTCATCAAAATCAATGCCTCTTTCCTGTGCATAACCCTTTGCAACAAGCCTAACCTTATACCTGTCAATTGTTCCATCATGCTTACACTTTAGCTTGTAAACCCACTTAGTGCCAATGGCCTTCTTGCCAGGAGGCAGGTCACATATAGGCCAAGTATCGTTCTTCATTATAGCATCATATTCAGATCGCATTGCAACCATCCAAATTTTTGAATTTTGTGCTTCATCAAATGAAAAAGGCTCATTCTCATCACAGAGACTAGATGCAGCCATAGCATAGCAATCTCATGCAAAAGAGACACTATGAGAGCCTAATCAAGTACGATATGATAGAGGTGCATCTAATTTGCTATCATGCAAAGTCTGCACCAGCCATTTTGGCATAGTTTTTGCCTCCTCAATGTTAGCTCTCTCATCAACAAGTGCATCCTTAAATTTGCATCAGAAATGGGATGATTTGCATCATCACATGAAACCTGCAAAGGCTGAGAAGTTACGTGATTAGGACTAGCACTTGACTGTCCACCTAAAAATTGAGGCAGCAAAGTATCATACATGTCTTTGGAGCTAACATATGTCTCCTTGGTACATGAAAGCAATGGCTAAATAGCATCTTCCACAAAAACAACATCACGGCTAACCAAAATGTGTTTAGTCTATGGGTGATACAGACGATAGCCTTTGCTTTCAGAACTGTACCCAACAAAAATACATTTTATTGCTTTATCATCCAATTTTCTGCGATGTTTCTCAGGCACAAATGCATATGGCAAACAAGCAAAAACACACAGATGAGAAACAGATGGCTTACAATCATGCCAAGCCTCATATGGAGTGATAGACTGCAGTGCTTTAGTGAGACACCTGTTAGGTACATATGCTGCACACATGACAGCCTCAAGCCAGAAACTATGTGGTAAAGCCTGACTCTTGACCATGCACCTTGCCATCTCCATGAGTGACATGTTCTTTTGTTCAGCAACTCCATTCTGTTGAGGTGTATACGACACTGTACACTAGTGTTTTATCCCATGTTCAGCCAAAAATGCATTAAAATAAGAAGACATATATTCCCCCCCTCTATCAGAACGGAGGGTGCCCATTTTACATGCTAACTGATTTTCAGCCAAAACCAAAAACTGTTTGAAGCACATGAACTCTTCGGATTTTGCCTTCAATGGATATACCCATGCATGCTTGGAAAAATCATCGATGAAAGTCACGAAATAAAGATAATTTCCAAAAGAAGATGTCTGCATAGGACCACAAACATCACTATGTACAAGCTACAGTTTTTGAGTAGCCCAAACTGAACCATCTTTTGGAAAGGAAGAACGCTGTATTTTGCCCAAAATAGATCCTTCACAAACATGTTTTCCGGGTGCCTCTAGTTTGGGCAAAGAGGACACCATTTCATTTTGCAAGCCTAGCAAACTAACAAAGTTCAAATGACCAAAGTGTGCATGCGAAAGCTTTGCATCTGACATAGCCTGAGAATTATGTACTGCACATGCCAAATCATTTACAGATCTTTCATAGTCTATGAGCTTATACAGCTCACGACATAAAATGTGAGAAGCAATAATCACATCACCATTTGATAGATCATGAACTGTACATCTGTCATCAACAAATTTCACAACGAAGCCAATCTTGGCTAGTGCAGAAGCTGATAATAGATTTTTCTTGATCCCTGGCACAAAAAAAAGCATCTAACAAAGTGAAAGAACTACCATCAACAGTAGTCAAAATGATCTTACCAACTCCCATAACAAGATAAGAGGAGTTGTTGGTGCATGTAATAGTATTCACTATAGGGGTAGGCTCGAGTGAAGAGAAGAAACTGCGCTGCGAGGTAATATGTTTGGTCGCCCCACTATCAAAGTACCAAACATCTAAGTCTACTACAGACATGCAGTGCTCATGAGAAGATGGGTCAAAACTGCAAACAATAGTAAACATCCATTCTTCTTCCTGCACAAGATTAGCATAATCTATTTTTGGTGTAGAGGCTTTTGCAACAACCATTCCAGCCTCTTTCTTCTTTGCCTCTTTAGCAGCCAATTTTGGACAGTTCTTTATGATATGATCGTTTCCTTTGAAGTACTTGCAAAACAATTTTTGCTTTTCTGATTTCTTTTCATCTTTGTCTTCCCTCTTTGATTGTGCAGAATTAGCAGATTTTTGCTTACTAATTGAAGAGCTCCATTTTCCTTTGCCCTTCTGACTAGCCAAGAAAGCTTGATCTGCAACACGCATAATGGACCTGTTCTACCTAGACTGATCTTCTTGCAATAGAATAGAGACTAAATCCTCAAATGACAAGGCATTTGGATTGCCTTTCATCATCAACCAAAGAGTAGAGGCAAAACTCTGTTAGGAAGACCATTCAAAACGGTGTACACAAGTGAGCTATCTGGTATAACCTCATCAGCAAAAATCAACTATTCCTTCAAGTCTTTGATCTTTGTTAGAAAACTATCCATAGAATCACCTTCATTCATGTACTCACTCTCCAACTGTTTTTGGAGGTAAGCAACACGAGCCTCATTCCTAACTTGGTATAATGTGGTAAGTGTATGCCAAGCATCCTTAGTTGTTTGGCAAGAGCGAATGTGAGGAATAATGGCACCTTTGACAAACAAAGCTATCAATGCATGTGCCTGGGCATCTCTACCATCCCAACGAATTTGCATTTTAGTAGGTGCAGTAGAAACCGCAACACGAACAGGAGTATGCATAATATCATCATCTTCGACACCTTCTGCATCAGCTTCAGTACCTGCAGTTGAAACAGTTGCAAGTGTGATAGGACGTTTTTCAACACCCTGCACAATGTTCCACATTCCTTTTGCAACCAATACATGTCGCATCATATAAGCCCACAATGGATAGTTGGTACCATCCAACTTATCCTCAACAGCCAACATACGAAATACATCACCACTTTCAGCCATGGTTGGTGAATAAAATACCTTGATGCAAAAAAATTGATTGTATCTCAAAAAGTTGAACGGAACTGCCCAGACAAGTTCTGCTAAACCTGTAGCAGACTTTGAGACGCTTATACTAGTGAACCAAAACAGGTACAAACCTTTGGCACAAAAAGACAAAATAGCCTACACAAGGGCTACGATAGTGTGTTCGGAGGCCGAAACGAGCTTAGATCGCAATTTCGGCACCACATAGCAAAGTTGTTTTGATCTCCGAAACACCCTGAGTATGCTCACCAAATTTTTTGCAAATCTAAGACTGTAACCGGAGAGGTGTAGATGATGCCCTAGATGAAGCGACGACTTGCTCTGATACCAATTGTTGGAGTTAGATGTTTGCGGAAGCACGCGAATAACACAAGGAAGAAGATGAAGCTTGGAGCACAACACACAATACTGAATGTATTACTAGAGAATGTACAAAGATAAGTAGCCCATTAGGGCGATAGGCGTATATACAAGCTGGGGGAAAAAAACCTCCTAAAGAGGGAAAAAAGTGCCCCGATAGTCCTAGAGTGTTCACACACATCACTACCTAAATATATCAACAAAATTGTGGTAAACTTGGTCACTTTGAACGTGACTGCATGTTGGAGAATTAGAATAATAGAAGGCAACAAAAAAACTATGCATCCACAAGAGTAGATGATTCGGAGAACTTGTTCATGATCCAACATCACATGATGAATACAATGTCTATTGATGTTTCAAAAGTGAATGATAATGCCTCATATGTTGATTCAAGTGCCTAAAATCACATGATCAACCATGCAGAATAGAGTAGTAGTTATTTTGAAGCCATGTTTGTGATATGTGAGTTTGGGAAGAACCATGCTCACGAGTTTATCTTAGGCAAACCCTTTATGATACAATTATTCATTGTGCAAGATTGGGATACCAACTCCTTATATTTTACAACAATTAGGGGTCATGATAGAAGTCAATCTAAAGGACTACACACATAGAGATATCCCACCCCTGTAGTGGAACTCTATCCATAAGACACAAGAAGACTCAGAATCAGTACACTTGATCAACGCTTCTGATCCCTCGTGGATGCATGAAGACACACTTTTATGGATGTGTTATATATCAAAAGAATAGGAGAAGTGACTAAAATCTAGCGAAACAAGAATGTCATAGCCTATGCACTCATCATATGTCAAATTGAGGAAGATTACCTAAGTCTTGTAGATGTGATTTCCCACAAAGAAGTGAGTTTAAGAAGGAGATATTACAAACCACTCAAATAAAAAAGGAGGACAAAAAAAAGAAAGAGAAGAAAAAGAATTGGTAAGGATGCCAAAACGAGAAACTCTCATGGGAGAAGACTATGACAACAAAGAAATGACCTAGGGAATCATGGTAACCATTGAATATCAAGAAGAATATAAAATGTACATAAAAAACAACCTTAGTGCCAAAAGAAGAAGACTTAATTATTGTCTTGCGAGAATATAAAGATGTATTTGCTTGGATATACAAAGATTTAAAAGGAGTGGATCTATACATTTGTTCAAATATGATCCCTATGACTTTAGAGGCCGAGAACACAAAAAAAAATACACTTACAATGACACATATGCAACAAAAATAAAGGAATAAATTGATCGATTAAAAGAAGTGAGATTCATCTATGAGATTGAGCACACTGTTCGAGTATCTTGCATTGTGCTCATGCCCAAGAAGAATGGAAAATTATGTGTATGTATTAGCTTGAAGAAAGTTAATGCAACCACCATCAAAGATAGCTATCCATTTCCAATCATAAAGCACTTATTGGAACATGTAGTAGGTAAGGATTTATATAGTTTCCTAGACATATTTTCATGCTATAATCAAGTAGTTATAGTCCTTGAATATCAACACAAGATGGCCTTTGCCATAGGATGGGGAATCTATATCTTCCTAGTGATGTTGTTTTAGTTCGACCAATGCCTGAGCTACATTCCAATGGCTCATGTGTCACATTCTTAATGCATAAAAACCTGTAAGTATATGTGGATGACTTGTGTGCACATTCTAGCATTAGACAATCATATACCCAAGTTAAGAAAAAGATTCAATGAATGTAGAGAGTACCAAGTTTTCCTAAATCCCAAGAAATATGTATTTATGGTACAAAAAGGAAAAATATTGGGCCTCATAGTTTCGAAAAATGGAATATCAACCAATGAAGATAAAGTGAGAGCCATTGTAGAGCTACCACAACCCAGAACTGAAGGAGGTAGAAGTCTCATAGACCATTGTGGCTATTATAGACAATTTATAAATATGTATGTGATTTTAGCTAAGCCATTGTACAACCTTCTAACCAACTTCAAGTGGAATGAGGAGTGCAAAAAATCATATTCAAAACTCAAACGACAATTGTGCTCAACCCCAATCCTAAAAACCCCTTACTAGAACAAACTTTTCCATGTCCATGTCGATGCCTTGAATTTTTCTACTGGATGCATGCTAGCACAGCCCATGTATGAGGGAAATATAGATCTATCCATAGCTTGTGTGAGTAGAGAGATGAACGTGGTAGAAAGGAATTGCACTATGAATGAACATGAAGGGTTAGGCATGGTCTACATATTAAAGAAATTCCAACATTATCTATTGGACATTAATTTTAGATTCTTTACAAGCCATCAAGACCTATTGTATTTGGTCAACGAACCTTGCAATACAGGGAGATTAGTAAGATGGTTTGTCTTACTAATGGAATATGATTTTGAAGTACTGGTGAGAAAAGTGAGAACCCATTTTTATGGGTCAATCATCTCTCATGACTTACTTCAAGAGAATCCCTGCAAGGAGTACCAGATGAACTTACTAATGCATACCTATTCAACTTAGAAGTGGTTCCTAATTGGGAAAATAAACTAGTGCAAATACCTAACTTTTGGACCTTTGAACTCTACAGTGAGAAAAAATGAGATTGAAGTTATAAGATCGCAAAAGTACCATATATTAGCAAGAAACATCATATGCAAGATGGTAAAGGAATTTTACCATCTTGTATGGATAAGGAAGAACACCACAAGTGGCTACAATTGGCACGTGAAGGTGCATTCAGACAACATTACTTGAAGCAAAGAACCCTACAAACATTGTAGTGCTTAGGAGTATATTGGCCAATGATGGATTCTAACATGCATACATTGATTAAGTTATGCCCTAACTATATTATTACATCCACAATAGAGCACGCAAATTTATATCAGGTCTCATTGATACCTGATTGGAGCATCCCTTTCCCTAAAGTCGAAAAGCTTTCCCAAGGAAATGACACATTGCAGACAACAAATTCTAGCTCAAGAAGCTTAGGATTATGCTTTAACTAGAGATAATTTTTAAAACATGGGAGAGATGGATATTTTTATGGTTATCTTTCCATGAGAATGATTATTTGAGAATCCTAGAAACCACATACAACAATGTTGTAGGCGGAGACCTTGGACCTGATCATGTCATCGAAGCCATTCTAGTTTTTAGTTCTTTGTTGTCCCACACTTCACATGGATCCTCATATGTTGGACCCTTGGAGTTATGAAGGCTATGAAGTTCTTGGAGGCCTCCCTTGGAGATATGGATACTTGAAGGCTCAAGGTTTTTCTATTTTCCCTCTTGTATATAAGTTCCTTCATGGGAACCTTCCTTTATTTCCTTTTAGAAATAAAATCACAAAAACCCTCTCTTAAAATTTAAGACACTTCTTTTTAGGAAAAGCCTTCTTTTTTATATTTTAGATATTTGTCTCTCTCAAAAGAGCGTGTTCCTCATTTTGAATCTTGAGGATTCCTTTTTTATTTGATTCATATCTTTAGATATCTTTTTGAATTACGCCCATGTGGGATTCCTTTTCTTTTTTACTATGTATTTTTAGAAAACCCCTCTCCTCCTCTCCTTTATAAGGAGGAGCTCTTGTTCTATTTGGGAGGTCCCTAGCTTGACCATGGCCATGGCCTCCATTTTGGTAATAGAAGAAAGTGTCATTTGGTTTCATCCGAATCCTTGTGTGCAATGGCATTGGTCTCGATGTATGGACTTGTATGTGTGTGTGCATGGTTGGGAGGATGTTCTCCCTTGCTCCTTGTGATGTTGGCCATTGTTGCCACTCTCCATGAGCATGTGTGAGCCTCTCCTCTCATTCCTTGCACCCCAACTTGGAGAAGCCTCTCGCTTCCATGCGAGGTGGTTAGGTTATGTTGCTCCCCTTCTCGCAACAAGTGTGCACCATTATCGGGGATGTCTTCCTTTAGCCATTGGTTTTCCAAGTTCCTTGTGTCCATACTTGGTGGGATGCACCTTGACACTTGGAGGAGGGCGAATACATGTGGCCTTCAATTGCCTAAGGGTACCACTCATTTTTTATTTTTTTGAGTAGGATAGTTCCTTTCTTTGTTTGTTGCACAAGGACACCCCCTCTACCCCCCTTATCTCTCTCACTCTCACACACATACACACTCCCACAAACTCATTGTGATATCAGTTTCCACCATTTCCATCTCTCTGTTAAGTGAATGCCTTGGGTAGGGGGATGAGTAGTACCCTATGTCCCTTCTCTCTCTTCATTTCCAAGAAAATTTTAAAAACATCATTTCTTTTGTTTGTTTCTCACAATAGCATCCTCCATGAATTACGTTTTCCCCTCTTATTTGTATGGGCTCCCACATGCGTGTGATAAATTGACCACTTTGAAATTTGAAAATGAACAGTGCCTTGATATGAGTGCATATTGTTGGTAGGGGATTGTTCTTCCCTTTCTTAAGAATTAATTCAAAGAACAATCCCCTTTCTTGTTGCCATGGCGGGTGGACCTTTGCTCCTCCCCCATTGATGGAGGGGATTGAGCTCCTCACAAGCTCCCCTCTTGCCCATGCACCTCTATAGGGTTCATCTTTGGGCTCACCCACTTACCCCTTCTCAAATCCTTCTATTGTTGTTAGGACACACATACTTGTGCTCTCTATCGATAAGGGGGGTGTGTTCACATTGTTCAAATTGATTTGTTGCTTGGGACAAGGGACAAATTTGCTCTCCATGCTCAACTAATGGATCCATTTCTCCTCATGGAGTGACTTCATGCTTTGACCTGCAACCATGGCGAATAGGTGATGCGAGAAGCTTCTCTTACATTATCGATGGTTTTGATAATTTTCCATATGCATCTAAAACAATAGGGTGGGGGTTGAGCTATTCTCCCTCCCTCATGCCCCTCTGCTACCCTTTGAGCTCCATTTCTTACTATTCAAAGATCGAATCAAGCTTTAGAAGGGCTTGGTGCTTTACCCCTGTCTCTCTGATAACACTTCAAGGTGTGCTTCATCGTTTGATCAAGGTTCCACTTTGTTGGGGTTCCTTCATGCAACTTGCTCTTTTCTGGATGAGAACTAGTTCTCCATGGTGACTACTCAAGGATCAAGTTGTGCTTCTCAGCTCACCTTCTCTACTGAGCTCTTCACCATGGTGGGCAGAGGGCTTCCTAGGGCCCCCTCTTTCTACTGGTCTCTCCATTTTGCCCTGTGTCTGCTTTAGAAGGTATTTAAGGGTTGCCACTGACATGTGTGACATACTAATCCTGTATCTCGTTGTTGGCATCCCATCTCTCCACATGAGTTGGAGAACATGCTATATGATTTCCTATGTACATTGATCACTCACAAGATTAGTGTTATGTTAAAAGCTTGTTATTAATCCGACTACTGTTTCTTGCTCCAAGGATAGGTTGTGCCCTTTGCCTTGTCGTTGTTTGCAGATATAAAGGACCACATAGGTTACATAGAATGCTCACGGTCTGATTGTTTGTGATGACCCACGCAGTTGTTGAAAACTTTGAAGGACCTTTGGTGCTATTCAAATGACATGATATTCATAATATCACTTCTAACACCATATGTATGGTTCTTTTATCATGTGGTGGTCTACTCAAAAAACTGATAGGGGTATATTGTGCCCTTGCATTTCCTCTAAACCCTTATGCTTTATGTACTTGTTTGTAAAATGCTTTAAGTTTTCTATTATGCTCAATTGAGCCATCTACGAAATTCCTACAAGGTTTCATTTAAGTTGGTAAGATTCTGAGTTTTCTATAAGACTCACCACTGGAATTTGTTTGACTCATATGGTCTAATAGGGCCAAAATTGTGTTTGTAAACAGGGTGCCCGAGGGGTACACCTCGAACTTCCACATTGTCCTTATTATTGGTGCACTATTTGTTTTACACTTTAAGGAGATACCTTGTGTTGCCTTTAATTTCAAGGCTCTTCAAACCAATGGGCTTGAAGTTTGGGGTGTTGTCAACAACTCATTGGGGTTGCATGGGCAAGGGTTGCATTGTTAGATGCTCCACATGATGGATGGCAGATTTGTAGGAAAACCTTCACTTTGGAGTCTCTCTTTCTAGGGAATCATTGAAATGGTCTACACACTTAGGAACAGAATAGGATAACTGGGATATATGGCGGAGCTACTTGGATTTGATTCTTATTCACATCATATGACTGATTTATACATTATCATTGGATTCAAGTTGCATTACAAAATGAATTGTTCCTAACTTTGTGATCTTTCCTCAATAAGCTCTGATAGGTTCATAGAGTATGGCTACATGGACCATGTTTTGGGGGTGCCCATCATGGGAATTGTGTCCACACCTCCTTACCATCACTAAACAACTTTGGGGGAGCAGTGCTTTATGTGTTGCAGGTCTTGGTATGAACATTTGAAAAGCTTTCCATGTCTCTCACAAGTACATAATGTTGTTGGTGGCTTGGTATACTGACTATACTTTGGGTGGGTATTTTTTATTAGCCCTCTTGAGAATGGTGTCCAAAAAACTTCACCCAAACTTTAGAAATAACTATGTGTGGACATTGGTCAATTTCACTTGTATACTAAAGGAATGAATGTACGATTACTAGAAATAGTCATTATGTCTTCACCTTATGTTGCAATAACGTGCTATTATTCTAACAATGCATTTGGTTGTTCACACCACTCTTGTGCTCAAATGCACGCATAAAACACATACTAAGATAATGAAGGAAATATGTTATGAAACACTTGTATGAGGCACTCCCATTATGTTTCACATTCAGTTGTTCACACATGCACACAATTCTGCAATAAGTTTCTTAGAATGAGCAAGGATTGTATGTTCCCACTCATTAATGATTAGCAAGGCTAAAGAAGTTTGTTGGTTTATTGTCCACTTGAAGTTTGATTGGTTCCATGCTCTTTTGAGTTGTCCTTTGCCTTGACTATTTCTCCTTGAAGGTTGTCTTCTTCAAGCAACCCACTTGAGATACAATTGAGATGGGCCTTTTGGTGACTGCCCATATATTTGGGATTGTGTCCCAAACCTTTCTGGCCACTTCTTCACAACTTGGAGCTAGTCAATGGCAAGTCACTGATGTGGCCGCTCTTCACGGACATAATGACTTCTCCCTTGGGCCACCAAAGTTAGAAAAGATATGTGTGATGCATGATCACTTTAGGGTTATGAAATTAAAAATATTTCTTGAAGTTCTTTGAAACTTCTCCCTCAAATACAACTTAATTCTTGATTTTTGTGACTTCCCATATTTTTGGGATGGTGTCCAAGAAACGTTGAGTCTGTGGATGATGCACTTCATGGTCTGAAGGGCTCAAGCTCCTACTCTTTTGGAAATCCCCATCAACCTTGGGATGTCATACATTGTTTCCATAGTCGGGTAAGGCTATGGGACACAAGTGTTCAATGTGGTGTTGTAAGCCCACCCTTGACATGCTTTGGACTTGGGGGTGATCTCCTCTTATCCATCTCCATTGATATTGTTTGATCTCCTTATTTGGTATGCATGCTTTTTGCACTTGAAGCAATTTTGTTTCTTATTATCCCATAAGGTTGTGTTAGGTTGTTGATTCTTTCTCTTTCAGGTTTCCCTTGCTTTCTTGGGATACTAAGGAGCTTTTTAATTGGCTTTTTATGACTGCCCTACATGGGGATTGTGTCCAAATCCAACTCACATGGGTATAAAGAGGTGGCTCATCTATTGGGGATTCTTTGGAATGTATGATCTTTATTTGCTTCTTACTTTCTTGCTTGGTACATCTCAAGGTTTTTTATGCATTTTAGTGCTACTATGGTTTGAGAGCCTTCTAAGTGTTCTCTTATGCTCATTGGACATGTTAGTGGGATAAGCACTTGTTTTTCATGGTCAAGCATTAATATTATGCATCCTTGTTTTTAGTGGGCTTGCTTATCATGCATGTTTTATCTTCATAGAATTTGGGCATGTATGAATAAAATATTACTTGAGTTCACTTCATGGGGTGGGATACTATATTTCATGACAAGCATGGTATAGAGAGTTATGTTGGATCCACTAGCTTAGGGATTTGGCCTCATCTTGAATATCTCCATGCACCTAAAAGTTTATTTGAAGCATGCTTTTCATGCAAGTACCTTCTAATACTTGATTCACCTTCTCATGTGTGCTAGAAGGATTCTTTTTGCTTCACTTTTTTGGGGATATTTTGGGGTTCTTTCAATCATAGTTTTAGGCCTCTCTTGGTTCTTGGTCTTTTGATTGCCCATGTTTTTGGGACTGTGTCCAAACCAAGAATCAAGTTGTTTTTTCAAGATGGTTGGCCTTTACATTTGGCGGGTCATTGATTCACATTGAATAGGGAGAAAATTGTGCTTTTATGCTTTTTTTGGTAATATTTTTCACTTCACATTTCTTCTTATTAGTCCATCATGATTTTATGATTAAATTTTTAGGTGATGAAGCTCCTTTGAAAGCACAGATCTTATCTTTCATTTTGGACCTTTTCTTGGACTAGTTTTTCTCTATTTTGCAGGAATTTGTCAAAGATGCAACATTTTTTTAGGTCTAATGACTACCCCCTCTTGGGATGGTGTCGGAACCCACCTATGTTCTTCTCCAAAATAGAGTTGCTTTGATGCTTCTACACTAAAGTTCAGCTCCTATTGTCTTACCTTTGTCAAGGATGACAAAGCCTAGGTGGGGGAGGGTGTTGGACCCTTGGAGCTATGAAAGCTATGAAGTACTTGGAGGCCTCCCTTGGAGCTATGGATACTTGAAGGCTCAATGCCTTGTGTGCAGGTATCCAATTTTTTCCTATTTTCCCTCTTGTATATAAGCTCCTTCATATTAACCTTCCTTTATTTCCTTTTAGAAGTAAACTCACAAAAACCCTCTCTTAGAATAAAAGACACTTCTTTTTAGGAAAAGCCTTCTTTTTTATATTTTAGATATTTGTATCTCTCAAAAGAGCACATATCCTCATTTTGAATCTTGAGGATTCCTTTTTTATTTGATTGATATCTTATCTTTTTTAATTAAGCCCATGTGGGCTTCCTTTTCTTTTTGCCCACGTATTTTTATAAAAAACCCTCCTCATCCTATATAAAGAGGAGCTCTTGTTGTATTTGGGATATAAAGAGGAGCTCTTGTTGTATTTGGGAGGTCCTTTGGCCATGGCCTTGGCCTCCATTTTGGTAATGGAAGAAGGTTTCATTTGGTTTCATCCAAATCCTTTTGTGCAATGGTGTTGGTCTTGGTGTATGGACTTGCATGTGTGTGTGCATGGTTGGGAGGATGTTCTCCCTTGATCCTTGTGATGAAAGGCCATTGTTGCCATTTCTCCATGAGCACGAGTGAGCCTCTCCTCTCATTCCTTGGACCCCAACTTGTAGAAGCCTCTCGCTTCCATGCTGGTTAGGGTCTGTCGCTCCCCTTCTCTCAACATCATACCTATGTGAAACATTGCGACACTTGTCAAAGAGCTTAGTACCCCATAAGAAAAGATGTGATTCCACTAAGACCAATGATGGGAGGACATGCATTCACCATATCTATTGCAACAATTCATGGTAATTGACTAGAAATCAGCCCCTTACCATCCTCAAGCAAACAGACAAGTTGAGAGTATGATAAGATCCTATGCAATCTATTAATCAAGTTAGTCAATAGTAAATGCTCTGACTAGAACAAAGCACCTACATCATGTTGCTTAGGTGTATCAAATGGCCTATAGAAAGGTACTCAATGCAACCCCCTTTTAGATGGTCTCTAACCAAAATGTTAAGCTACCACTAGATTTCTTGATACCTACTTTGAAAGTGGCACAAATGCATCAATTGAATGGTCATGAACTGTTCTCCTAGATACCAAGGACATATGCAGCCAAGAAGAGACAAAAAACATATTTTGATGCACACATAAAAGACAAAGGCTTAAAATTAGTGACTTAGTACTAGTACACACATTCAAACAACACACCTGTAAGCTAGATAACATGGTTATGGACCTATGATCATCAATCAATTTTTTGCAAGTGGTGTAGTACAATTAGCACCATAGAAGGAGAAATGATGCCCAATTATATTAGTGGTTGAAGACTAAAACTATATCATTAACCTCTCACAGAAAACATGCTTACAATTTTGAATCAAGCTAAGAAACGTAGAGAGGAAGAACAAAGAATTAGAGAAGAGGCACATGCCAGCACCCTAGAAAGAGCCTAAGATTTTTATACTAGAAAAGATAAACCTAAATATAACAAGATAAACCTAAATATAACTATTCTAAATATAACAACAAGATAAACCTAAATATAACTATTCTAGAAGATAAACTTAAATATAACTATTCTAGATAAACCTAAATATAACTATTCTAGATAAACCTAAATATAACTATTCTAGAAGTCTTCGATTTAGTCGTCGAATTTATTTATTTACGCGCATCCACTTGTATCCACGCCCTCATGCTTCTTCACCTGCTAGATCAAACACAACCACATTAAAATCTTATAGACATTTAAAACATTAAAAATCCATTTACCCTTCCATGATTCCATAAAATACAACAATGATAGTGCATTTGGAGACTGAAACGACCTCAAATCGTGATTTCGACACACAAATCAAAGCTGTTTTGATGCTGAAACACCCTGAGTATGCTCACCAAAATTTGTGCGATTTTGAGACTGCAATCGGAGGAGTGTCGATGATGCCCTAGCTGAAGCGGTGACCTTCCCTGATACCAATTGTTGGAGTTAGACATCTTCGGAAGCACACGAACAGCAGAAGGAAGAAGAAGAAGCTTGGAGCACAACACACAATACTGTATGTATTAATAGAGAATGTACAAAGATAAGTAGCCCATTAGGGCAATAGGCATATATACAAGCCGGGGGAAAAATACCTCCTAAAGAGGGAAAAAAGTGCCTCGGCGATCCTAGTGTATTCACACACATCACTATCTAAATATATCAACAGTTTGTTCATGAGCTAAGTATTTTTCCAAGTTGATGCTTGGTTTCAATACTTGTTTACTTTTGCTTCTATATACTTAGGCATAAAACCTTCATTGAAGCATAGCATAAGACTTCAACTTTGGTAGAACGTTTTAAAAGTTAATGAAAGTAAAAAGGGGCAAACATGAGTATGTTGAAACCACATCAACCACCAATGTACTTGCATGCATTGATAAGCTATTTTTTATTTCATTCACGGAAAAGGATGATTGTCTATCTATGCATTCATATTTCCAAAATAACGTTTTCAATACATAACTCAAATATAAATATGTATATTTGCGCATCACAAGCTTCCTTATTGAAAACCACTCAAACATGTGCAGCAGCATGAAAGAAACCCAAGATAATATCTTTGTGAGTAACATAAATGCATGACGTGCATGCACATCAAGCACAAGGAAGCTTGAATTAGTTTAGGGCATGCAAGAACATCCAAAGTACACATTCATGCAAAACATATGCATTTGCATCCAAGCACATGCATTTGCATAATGTAAGAGGTGCCATTATCTACAAAATAAATAAGTGAATGTACTTTTCTAAAAGTTAGATTATTTTTTAAGATCAAGCTTGAAAATGGGATGATAAAAAGCTATTTAGTTGCAAAGTCATGCTAATTACAACCTTGCAACTCAACTAGTACATTCCTTCCCAAATTGATACTTAGGTATCATTGAACTTAATGTGAAGTTTTGCATTATGTATGAAAGATGAATTGCCTAATAAAAGTAAGCAAAAGTATAAAAAGATAAGTATTAATTATCTTGCTATATGGCCAAGAATACATGAACACCTAAAACTCTCGAAAGATAAATGACTGCGCTAAGTATAGGAGATACTTAGAGAATCATAAAGACGAGTTTAAAATGATTTCTTATACCTTTTTGTGTAAACCTCTCTTGTATCCCAAGGTAGGATATAATTCATCATAGTTTCAAAGTTACATGAGAACTTTGAATTCAGAGCTCTCACTTGATTCCATCCAAGGGAATGATGGAAATCAAAGAAAATTTGAAATTAAACAATAAATTAAACTTTCAGGCTCAATGGATGGATGTTAGGTTCCATGTTTGCATTTATAGAAATGATGTGTAGTGCCAAGGGAAACATGAAAACTTTGAAAGATCTCTTCTTCTTAACAGAGTTAGAGAGTTTCTTTGTGGTTTCAGAGATTTGCAACCTTTAGGAACTTAGATAGTTCCTAACGATAAGAACTTAATTGAAATAGTAAAGTTTTCTATTTTGTAAGCCAAGTTTTTCTCCTACCATATTCAAGCTGAACTTATCTCTTAGGAATGCAAGAAGTTCTAATTAATAGATCTCAATCAATACGTGGCCTTTTTCCAAAACAAGTACCGGTTCATAAATTGTCCTTATAAAAGATATCTAGCTAAAGATAGAAGCTATCACATGATGAAAGCTTAGATCTCTTTTCAAGTATATCTTTCTAGAAAAAAGACATATCCATCAAAGATTGATGTAATTGATGAGTTAGATAGAGGAAAGTAAACATCTTTACGATATAGATGTTTAGCTAAGAAACATGGTTAGAAAATAACTTTATGGCATGTTGGAATTATGTAAATATGGGAATAAGGTGGTTGTAAACCACAAAGATAGATAAAGCATGTCTGAGTTCCACTTATCCAAAGGAAAGTGTGAAAAGATCAAAGAGTTCCATGTATGTAGTCTGCAACCATGGTTATGACAGTTAAGTCTATGGAAAGTAAAAAAATAATTCCTATCCTTAAATGGATTTCTTAAAGGTGAAATCCAAAAGCATTTGTGGATACTTAGACTTAAGTAGTAGAGAGATTCTTGTAAAGTCCCCAAGGTAACTACTTAAAATAATCGATTAGAAAGGAATCTAAAGACAAGAAGTAAAAAGCTCTTCTCACTACAAATTGGTTGCGGTAGAACCAATTGATATTGAATTCAAGAACTTGGAACTGAAATTGGTTTCTTTTGAAAACCCTAGAAAAGAAGGATGGATGTTCCATCAAAAGGATTTCAAGTTTCCGAGACAAAATGTAATGTTGATATATTTTGATAGTGATGTGTGTGAAAAGACTTAGGACTATTGGGGTAATTTTTTTCCCTCTTAAAGAGGTTTATTTTCCCATGGCTTGTATATATGCCTATAACCCTAGCAAGTCACTTATCTTTGTATATTCACTTGGTAATACATTCTCTATTGTGTTGTTCTCCAAGCGTCTTCTTCCTCCTTGTGTTGTTCATGTGATTACACAGACCTCGAACTCCAACAATTGATATCAATGCAGGTCATGGGTTCATTTAGGGCATTGTCGACACCCCTCTTATCACAGTCTCAAAATCACACAAAAATTTGTGATCACACATGAGGCAATTAGGATTTCAAAAAAACTTCATTCTATGGCATTGAAATTTTGATTTGAGCTTGTTTCGGCCTATGAAGATACTATCACAATGAATATGTAGGAAACTTCTTCCTTTTGTTCCAATTATATATAGATGTTTTATTTTTCAGTACAAGCACCTTGAAGTTTGCTAGAGGTTTAACAGAGCTCGATAGGGTGTTTCTACTCAACTTTTTGAGATACAATTAATTTTCTACATCAAGGTATTTAGTCACAGGTCATGGTTGAAAGCAATGATGTATTCTATATGTTGGTTATTGAGGATAAGTTAAATGATATATTTACTGATTATGGGCATACATGATGCATCATGTACTAGTAGCAAAAGGGTTGTGTATTATGTAGGGTGTTGAAAACATCCTACTACACCTAAAAATATAGTCATTGAAAGTGATGCAGATGGTGTTGACAATGATGATATTCAATTTCTTGGTCATGCTGCAATTCTTGATGCACTTACTACATGACAACTTCACTAGGATGGCAGAGATGCACAAGCATATGCATTGATAGCTTTGCCTATCAAACGTGCCATTATCCCTCACATTTGCTCCTACAAGATAACAAAGTATGCTTGCGATACTCTTACAACATTATAATGCCAGTAAAGAGGCTCATGTTGCTTACCTCTGAAAATAATTGGAGAGTGAGCATATGAATGAGGGAGATTCGATGGACAGTTTTTTGACAAAGATCAAAGATTTGAAGGAGCAATTGATTTCTATTGATGAAATCTTGCTAGATAATTCACTTGGGTAGACTATTTTTAACGGTCTTCCAAATTCATATCAGATTTTTTCTCTTGCTCTTTGATTGATGATGAAAGGCAATCCAAATGCCTTAACATTTCAGGATTTACTCTTTGTTTTGCTTTAGGAAGATCAATTCAAGCAGAACGAGTCATTTATGCATATTGCATATCAAGCTTTCTTAGCTAGTCATAAGGGCAAAGGTAAATGGAGCTCATCTACTAGTTGATACAAAGCTTTGGCATTCACACTTTAGTCATCTAAATTCTGCTAGTTTTCTTTGTGTGTGGAAATATGAAATGGTGCCCACTTTGTCCAAACTTGAGGCACCTTCAAAAAATGTTTGTGAAGGGTGTATTCTCGACAAAATGCGGTGTTCCTCCTTCTTAAATGATGGTTCAGTTAGAGTTGCTCATAAATTGCAACTTGTTCATAGTGATGTCTATGGTCCTATGCAAATACCTTCATTTGGGAACTACTTGTACTTCATGACTTTCATTGATGACTTTTCTAGGCATGCATGGGTTTATCAATTGTTTATACCATGCTAGTATCTAGTGGTTGGATGATGTTTTAGTTTTACTCCAAGAATCTTTATCAGAATCTACTTTAATGCTCTTAAATATAGTTAAAACACTTCATTACCATGTTAAAACTTATCTTTGAAAAGTTAACTTAAATAAATTTAAGTTACCCATGTCTCGAGTCACATAGAATTTAACTTAAATCAATTTAAGGTATCATAGAAGTTTGAATCGATTGCCCAAAGTCTTGATTCTTCCTTTTTGCTTTCCAAGACCCTTGGAATGACTTATATAATGTATTTTAATCATTTCAATAAAGTCAAGGTTAGCCAATTGGAATAGGTAACCAAATTAAACATCCCATATAGATGTTATGGACATAACCCATTCAATCTTCAAAGATGCTAAGTCTAATTTGATTCATTAATCCAAGTTTTGCTTCAAGATAAATTAGCATAATTATAATGGATAAAGAAAAAAAATTATAATTCTCTAAAAAGAGTTTAGAACACGTCTAAAGAAAAAAAAGTTAGGAATTGCTCATAAAATTGATAATTTTTAAGAAAGACAAAAAGTTAGGAATTGCTCATAAGATTGACAATTCCCAAGAACTTAAAGCTAATTCTTTGAGAAAAGTATCCTAAGTCAAACAAATTCCATTTTTTGAACTTTCTTTGGTCAGTTTCAAGTGAAGTTGAGTAAATGTATATGGCACAATTCAACCTACATTCTATCTAGGATTTTCAAGCCTAGTTGGACAAATTAGTCCTCCAGTAGGGTAATAACTTAGATTTCTGTTCTTTGAAAGTGAATCAAAGAACAAACCTCTAAGTTAGATGTTTGGCATAAGCAGACTTCTAGTTTGATTTCCAAACCAAATTCAAATAAGATATGTATTCTCAAAAGTATTGATAGATATGACACTCCCATTTTAGTTGCTAGGTCCATGCACTAGTGATGCCGAGTAATGGAATACTATCTTGAAGTCACCCATTTCATATGTTAATGCCTAGATAGCGCATAGTAAAAAAATGAATTGGCCAGGGATATTTTTTGATCCACCCTTATCATTCAGTTCCTACTTTCATGTTGTGTTTGTCAAGTGCAAAGATAGATGATGTTTTGAATTATTTGGGCAAGGATCAGATAGTGGATTCCCTCTATTCATTTGGAATATGAGGTGAATCCCACAATAGAGATAAAAACATGTTCTTATAAGTTAGAACATGAGGCTTCGGGGCATGCCTATGCTTTTTATATGGCTCTATTTTTGAGGAAGAAAATGTTCTCTAAGGTGGGAGACGATTTTATAAAGTAAGCTTATGACATGGGTGTTTGATTGACTCAGATAGATTTGAAATCAAACCTTTCTTGGTCATTCTCATGTACTGCCAAAGTCTCAAGGTTAGACTTAAGCATAAATTCATGTGCTCTCTAAAAAATCGAAGGTGCTTGGCCTAGTGGTTAAGTCATATGGATGGCAAGGAGGTCTTGAGTTCAAGTTCTATGAGAGACATGGAAAATTGTTTCACCCCAAGAACTCTCGAGTCTTCTAGAAGCATCTAATTAAGTTAACTTAAGCTAATTAGGATACTTGGCACACATGTAATTACATGGCTAACACTTGGATGATTAGGATCCACCTGCCATAGAGAATAGTCTCTTGGAGATCTCTATATATAGAGGCAGAAATTTGGAAGGAAAGTCATCTCTCTAGTTGGGATAGTCCTAATGCTCTCAATTCTTCACAACATGTGTGATAAAGAGCCTTTAGGTGAAGGTTAAATGGAGAAAAAGATACATATGAAGATACAAGCTTAATACGAACCTTGAAGAAGGAAAAGCAAAGGCCAAGAGAGCGTTTGAAAATGAAAAAAAGCTAAACCCAAAGAAGAGGCCAAGAGTTTGATAATAAGAGGAAATAAAATGAAAAAGAAGCAAAAAAGGAAAGATATAAAAAATATTAGGAGAGTGGGCGATACCTTAGCATGTCTTTCTCGCTTAACTTTTGTCTCATCTTAGATATGGACATAAATATGCAAAATGCACCTTTTCACATTATATTGAATTTTATTTCGTTTTCATTAAATTTTCTATTGTTATAAATATTATTTAATAACTTACTATATAACACTTTATTTGATATTAATATTATGAAAAATATTCATCTATTTTATAATGTTTGAAAGAATTTTGCATGAAATAATGTATATGAGCTTGTAATATATATATAATATGGAAATTTATATAATGTATCAAATATTCATTGATAAATCAATCTATAAATTAGGTTATTTAATATATATTAAACAATTCTACAAACAATGATATGCGTATTGATTTATATGGTTTTTATTTTTAAAAGGAGTTTGTAATGTTTTATCACGTTTGTTCTATTCATTGTTTTCCATATGGTATGTTGTATTTATGGTTATGTTCACGTAGGTTATTGAGTTATGTCTATTCACATGCAATAGCTATGGATGTGAACATGCATGTTTGTAAGTACATTATGGTAGGAATGTGTGCACACTTAGGCCTATGGGGACACTCTTTTTTTACTTTATTAAACTCTATTTTTCCTAACACACACACATACACACACGCACACACACACACACACACACACACACATATATATATATATATATATATATATAAGTATTCAAACAAGCTATTTATGTTTTGTACATTACATACGTAATAATATGATTGCTATTTATGTTTGTACATTACATACGTAATAATATGATTGTGTGTTGTGCTCCTAACTTGGTTCATTCTCATGCTCCTTTTTGTGGGTTCTCGTTGACCAAACTACAATAATTGGTGTTAGAGCATATCATTGGTGGTAGTCTAGTCACCATCTCACATGTAACTAGCATTATTAGGTAGAAAAATGGTTCAAGGGAGATTAAGGAGCTTGAAGTTGCTTTGGATTTGGGATCATTTTTTCTTTTGTCCTTGTCTAACCCCTGCTTCATGGGATATGGGGGTCTCGTGGGTACTATGCCCATTCACATGTACAACTGTTCTTTCAAAGTTAAAGCTTGGGGGAGTATGTGCTTGGCAAAACTCCATTAAAAAAAAAAAGTAAGAAAGAGTTACAAAGGGTACGTGGTGTTATAGTATAGCCATGGTTGATAACAATGATGTAATGATATGCGAATACATTGGATGGTGGCAACTATCAAATATGGGCATATATGATGCATCATGTATTGCTAACAAAGGGGATGTGAAACATTGTGCAAAGCGTTGCAATACATCTTGTTATAGCTACAAATACCACAAATGCAGCAAATGTAGGTGGTGTTGAGGATGTTTTATGTTTTAGGCTTATCATGTTGTTGTTTTGACTATGTAAAGTGCACCATTATCACCCCTAAGCACTAAGCACTCTTGAGAGACTTCAATGGGATGGTAGAGATAGAAACTTCAATGGGATGGTAGACATGCATAGAAACATGCCTCGAAAGTTTGTTTGATAATTAGGATATTGTGTCTCATATTTGTTCATGTAAAGTAGTTAAGGGTGCTTTGGATACTCTTGCTACATTACATCATGTAAGAAATGAGGTTTGTGTTCCTTACCTAAAAAAACATTGAGAGACTGAGCACATGAATGAAGGTGATTTTAAGGATAATCTTTTGACAAAGATCAAGGAACACCATCCATTGAGATTTTCATGAATATGAAGGCTTAATAAATTTGAAATACTACTAAGAAGAAAAAAAAGAAAAAGAACTCGCCAAGACCTATTGCATTCATGTGAATCCAAACACTTTTTTTCTTTAAGAGGAAGTTCGTCCAAAGTCTAATCTCCCTTTGATTGAATTGTTTGAAAGAACAATTGTATAACTGAAAGGGGCATAAGACTAGTGAGACCCCTGTATCCCACAAAGTAGGGGTTACACAATTTTAGAGTACCCAATGGTATCACCGAGAAAAAACAGTCCGAAAGGAACACAAGTATAGACTGCCCGAAAGCTTTACAACTGATCTAATGCCCACAAATATCCACTCTTGCAGAGAGAAGTTGAACCTTCACCCCCACCTCAAGAGACAAAGGGCCCAACCATACACCCCTGACCCAGCCTAACACCTCGGTCAAATTCAATCCAAAGTAAACGCGAACTTGGTTGAACTCAATTATTACCTCTTAACTTGGTTGCGAGCAAAGCGCTTCTCAGTGGATTTAGAGTGAGATCGTGCGTCTCTCTTGGAAGTTTATTTTTCAATGAAAAGGAAGTTCGGCCATGGCCATCTCCCTTGGAAGTTGGGAGGTCGTATAGTGTCAATAATCATGGGTTAAGTTCTACTCATGAAGGCGATCGCAGCAAAGTGCAGTGGATATCGCTTCTTTGGTTCATCTTCGAGGCAGCAATAAGTGCCCACATTTATGTATTAACTTCAATTGAATAAAAGTTGTAGCAGAAGACAGTAGAGATGAAGAGGAAGCGGAGGAGGAAGGCACGATGGACGAACCCAATGCAGGCGGGAGTAATCGCAGGTTCCAGTATGCTATTCACATGTCCGCAAACAGGTGGACATTTGTTTGGGCCTTGGGTGCCCCTTTTTCATGACTTCCAGCACTCTGATAGAGGTCATGATACTAGTAGATTACAGAATTCTGAACATCTATCCACCAGGATTTGACGCATTGCTGAACCCTATTAGTGGGTCTTGCACCTGTCGTAACAAGAATAGACATAGAGATCCTTTGACGTGCTTTGTTTGCAGCTCCTTCAGCATGAGAAAACGGAAACCTTAATTGTGAGAATAGCAATCATGGGGACAATGGAGGTATTGACATTATTGGTGATGATGATAGGTGGAAAGGGTTTTTGTTTGCTTGGACCTCTTGTGACAGCACAATTTCAAATTGTCCACGGACTAATGTCTCTAACTGAGAAGAAATATCGTTAATTGGTACTTCCTTCAAAGATAGTAAGAGGGCACAATGGAGTCTCTTCAATTGCTGCTGCAATCTTCAGATATTCTGTGTCCACTGGAATATATTTCATCTGAACTTTGGAGATGCATCAAACATAAGGACTACCATCTCCAACTGTCTGTATATGTCTTGCTGTGTAAATATGGGCTTGAACTCAGCCCATTTTTTGGAAATCAGCTTGTCTCAGCCATGGGTGATTCAGGGAATCTTGATGATGCTCAACGAATTTTCAACAAACTGGCATCCCAGTATGAGCAAACTTGGTGTAAACTAATTTCCAGTTATATACATCATGGGAAAGCGGATCATGCATTAAGAATTTATCATAGATTTTGTGAGGATGAATCTAAACATCCTGATGCTCGGACATTTGTGGCATTGGTGAAAGCAGCTTCAAAGTATAAAGACGTAGAGACAGGTCATCAAATACATGCACACATCTCTAGAAGGAGATTGTTGGAGACAAATCTCCTAGTTGGCAGCACAGTCGTCTCAATGTACAGCAAATTTGGATTAGTTTTGAACGCTGAAAAGGTCTTTGAGAGACTTCCAGTCCGCAATGCAGTTACATGGACTGCCTTAATGATAGGATACGTAGATGATGGGGAAACTGAAAGAGCATTACGATGTTTTGAGCAGATGCTTTGTGAGGGTATCTTGCCAGATGCATTTACATTATCCACTGTTTTAAAAGCTTGCGGAGTGCTGAGAGCATTGGAGAAGGGTTGCAGAATACATGCAAGTATTGAAGGACTACAATTGATGGAGGGAGATGTGGCTCTCAGAAACACTTTAGTGGGTTTCTATGCAAGAAGTGGAGCTTTTACTATGGCTCATCATGAGTTAAACAGGCTCAGCAAAAGGAATACTGTTTCATGGACATCAATCATCACGGCATATGTAGAATATCAACGACCACAAGATGCAATTCACTCTTTTGAACAGATGAAAAAAGAAGGTGTCATTCCCGATCTTGTCACATTTACTAACATATTGAAAGCTTGTGGAAGCTTACGAGCTTATGATAAAGGGAAAAAAATATGTGCGGAGATCGAAACCTGTGGGCTGATGCAAGAGGAACTCACTTTAGCAAACTCTGTCATCGATATGTATACCAAATGTGGCATGCTTATTGATGCTCTCAGAAGTTTTGACAAGCTTGCCACTCATGATGTAGTATCATGGAATACATTGATTTCAGGTTATGTTGATGCTGGACTTGGTGATAATGCATTACAGTTTTTTGAACAAATGCGAGCTGAAGGTCTCTCTCCAAATGGCTGCAGTTTTATTTCACCTTTGAATGGCTGTGGCCTCACAATGGATTTGGTTAGGGGCATGGAATTGCATGGTGAGATTGAAAAGCTTGGGATTTCAAAGCAGGACCCAGGTGTTGACCATGCACTGCTCCACATGTACATCAAATGTGATTCTTTGATGATGGCACAACAGGTATTATGGCTATGTGATTTGCAGACTGTAATCTCATGGACAAGTCTCATAGCAAGATATGTGGAGGATGGTTATGAAATAGAAGCTCTTAAGTGTTTTGAGCTTATGCAACACAGGGGTGTTTTGCCTAATCAAGTGACATACATTTCAGTTCTAAAGGCATGTGGCATCATTCATTGCACCCACATGGTTAGCAATATACATGCTGAGGTCAAACGCCGTGGCCTGCTACATGACCTTGTCCTTGCCACAAGCATAATAAGTGCTTATGTCAAGTGTGGTTTCCTATCTATAGCAAGTGAAATTTTCAATATATTCTCTCCTCATAATGTTGTGATGTGGAATGCATTCATGATGGGTTATGTGGATCATGGCTATGCTCAAGAAGCACTAAAATGCTTTGAACAGATGAAAGTTGATGGTATTATGCCAGATGCAGTTTCCTTTGTGTGTGCCTTGAATGCTTGCAGCAAGTTGGGATCCTTAAAAAAGGGCATAGAATTACATGTGGAGGTGAATAGAGCATGCTCATTGGCTTCAGACATGATTGTTGGAAACTCATTGGTTGATATGTACATCAGATTTGGTATGCTTAAAATGGCTCAGAAAGTTTTCAATGCACTGCCAGATCATGATGTCATATCATGGACTACATTAATGTATGGTTATACAGAGGTCAACTGCAGTGAGATAGCTGTGAACTGTTACTCTCTTATGCAACAAAACCATACTATGCCAAATACATTTACATTTGCCTGCACCTTGAAAGCTTGTGGTGATGTTGGTGCTCTGAACAAAGTGCAGGATGTGCACTCTGAGATTGAAAGAAAGGGTTTGCTGGAAGGAGATATAATTATAGGTAATGTGTTAGTTGACATTTATGCAAGGTCTGGCTTAATCACAAAGGCACAAAAAGTTTTCAATGGCCTTCTGATTCACCATATAGCAGCATGGACGTCTCTAATGGCTGGGTATGCTAGACTCGGCAAGATTGGGAAAATGTTTTGTCTTTATGATGAGATGTTAAGACAAGACATCAAGCCAGATTCAATCACCTTTATGGTACTTCTGAGTGCCTGTTGGCATGCAGGACTTTTTAAGAAGGGCCAAATGCTCTTTGATATTATGAGTAGAGACTACGGCATAATGCCTATTAGAGAGCACCATGCTTGTACGCTTGGCATTCTCATGTGTGCAGAATTTTCACTTAAGGTGGCAACATTGATAAAGGAACCACCTTTGGGTTCTGACCTCATTTTCTGCCATAATTTGCTGATTGCTTGTGGGAATTGGGGAGACGTGGAGCTAGGGAGGCAGGTATTTGAAAGGATGGTGAATTCATAACATCCTTGTCCTGTATGCATAGGAAGTTCTTGGGTTATGACTTAGAAAGTCTGCAGGGGAGCATTTGTCTTTGTAGTTTAAGGCAAAGGGTTACTCTTTTGGTGTATTATGCCAACAGTGACACTGGCAGCTCCAACCTCAGCTATATGTTCCTATCGACATGTCTGTGGCATCAGACTCTGTTGGAAGGAAGCCCTGGGAATATTTGGAACCTCTTTATACATGGAGTTTAGAAACATGTGAATCATTCTTCTATCTTAAAACTAGTAAAGAAAAACCATATTATTGTTATAATGCTTAACATTAGTACTAATTTTTTAGTGGACATCCTTTAGAAATCATTGTAATCTAAGGTAGTTCTCTTGTTTTGGGGTGTGAGGGGCAAATAATCACCCATCAGAAGGTTTGAAGGTCAGTCTTCAACCTTACGTTAGAGGCTATGTTTTTGGAAAATTCCTGCTCAACTATAGTTTCCATTAAGTTTGGAATGGCAAACTTGGAACTATGATAGGTCAACTTAACCCTACTGCAGCGTATATAACCAGGGCTTCCGCTTGCCAAAGAATGTGTTAAACATTCTTTAGCCATCTAACATCTCTTTTGGTGTATTATGCCAACAGTGACACTGGCAGCTCCAACCTCAGCTATATGTTCCTATCGACATGTCTGTGGCATCAGACTCTGTTGGAAGGAAGCCCTGGGAATATTTGGAACCTCTTTATACATGGAGTTTAGAAACATGTGAATCATTCTTCTATCTTAAAACTAGTAAAGAAAAACCATATTATTGTTATAATGCTTAACATTAGTACTAATTTTTTAGTGGACATCCTTTAGAAATCATTGTAATCTAAGGTAGTTCTCTTGTTTTGGGGTGTGAGGGGCAAATAATCACCCATCAGAAGGTTTGAAGGTCAGTCTTCAACCTTACGTTAGAGGCTATGTTTTTGGAAAATTCCTGCTCAACTATAGTTTCCATTAAGTTTGGAATGGCAAACTTGGAACTATGATAGGTCAACTTAACCCTACTGCAGCGTATATAACCAGGGCTTCCGCTTGCCAAAGAATGTGTTAAACATTCTTTAGCCATCTAACATCTATCTAGATAAGAGGATACTTGTAATGAAATTAGTTCTATTTAAATTTAATCTTATGTTCTGGTCTCTCTCTCTCTCTCTCTCTCTCTCTCTCTCTCTCTCTCTCTCTCTCTCTCTCTCTCCTCTCTCTCTCTCTCTCTCTCTCTCTCTCTCTCTCTCTCTCTCTCCCCTCTCTCTCTCTCTCTCTCTCTCTCTCTCTCTCTCTCTCTCTCTCTCTCTCTCTCTCTCTCTCTCTCTCTCTCTCTCTCTCCCCCAAAACAACTTTTAGTAGCCATAGCTAGGTTTGGATAGAGAAACTTAAAAGAGACTTTTGAGTAGGCTTGATGTAAACATGGTGTCTCTTTCCTCCCAAAGGAGCCACTTCAAGAATAAAGAAGGCATTCGGCATATTACAAAACATTACAATGTTCTCCTTTGCCTACAGTAAAAAAGAAATAAAAATCATGCTAAAAAGTGAAGGTAAATCTTCTAGATACCATATTCTACCATTATTAAAGATTCCAAAAAATGTGAAAAATGACACTTTAGATATTTGAAAATATAGAAAAAGGTGACATCCTTATAGATCATTGATCTTACTTCTAGAAAAAAATAGAAAAAAAAAAAAAAAAAAAAAAAAAAAAAAAAACATAATTCTATAAAAAGGCAAAAAAGGCATTTATATAGAAGGATAACAAGTTCTTAGATCTCCTTAATAAACATTTGAGCACTTTGTACAAATCTAATGTATGGAAAAAGTAAAGTTTGTGTGAAGGAATTAATCCAATATATGGATTTTGTATATGCAATAATTAACAAAATAAAGAAAGAAAAGACAGCTAAAACTCTATGTATTCTTTTCCAAGAACCACCAAATATTGAACTCAAAATATAGGCCATGATTTTGAAATGAAAGGTTCATATTACTAATGCAAGGAGAAACCATATATAGCGAATAAGTTCATACTAGTATACGCTCCTTATTCTTTTTGTGCAAGCTCCATTGAGCTCATAGTCCATCAAGGCATGATACTTAAAGCATGGATCTATGTGAAATAACTTATCATGTTTAGGGCAACCATAAAGGTTTCTTGAAGGCTTTCATTCTTTCACTACATGCATGCATGAATACATACATATATACACACATACATATGTATTAATACTATCAAAGTAAATTCTTCTTAAATAGAGTGGAGGAAATGTGTTAGGGGAGCACTAGATTGTGCACTTAGAGACTAGAATAGACACACGATTACTAGAATATGTTTTTTGATTACAAGATAAACCACACAAGGGGAATAGAGAACAAATATATACAACTCACATAAGAAGTCCCACAACCGGGGACATAGGTATGGATAGTTGGACTAGACAAGATACAAAAGATCCCACAATCTAGGACCATAGGTATGAAACATGATATCAAAATTATAGGATCTCCCTTAAGAGAGGTGAACATGGTACAATATAGCACTAGAGAAAATATTGTAGTATGAGATTACAAGAGGACAAGGCAAGATGTATAGGAAAGAGGGTAGACAAGATAAGGGACTAGGCCAGAAGATGAATTGGAACTTGAAAGGTACATAATTGCAGACTGTGACTCCTTGAGCTCCCAATATTGGCATTGGGAAGATCGAGGATCTCGATGGCCAACCCCTCTTCATATATGTGTTGTAGGGAAATTTTCTAATGTGGTTATCAAGGGTGGTTGCAAGTGGTGATGTCATCGATGATGTTATCAATGATGCCATCGACTCAAAACAAGGTTTGTAGATGATGAAACATGGCATATAGATGATCCTTCTTAGGGTTTTTCATGTTTCGGACACCATGTCAAGTTAGGTTCTCCAAAATCTTCACCAATTATGAGATATGAAAAGTCCCATGAAATATAGGATTCATCATGGTTTTTTTGGTGTCCATCATATCATCTCCCCCTCAAGTGACGAGTTCCACGAGGAGTGGCAATGTTCGCTTATTTGGGCTTCATTGGATTTTTATGGTGAATGTCTTCCTTCTTCTTTGTTGATTTACCACAAATTGACATCTTCACTTAACCATCATCCTTTGATTCTGCCATTTCATGATCAAAGTAATCATCATTGTGGTGGATTGCATGCCACTTGATAGTAGGAATTGTTGGAGATAGACGTCTACAGAACCACGCGAACATCACGAGGAAGGAGAAGGAGCTTGGAGCACAACACACAATACTGAATGTATTACTAGAAAATGTACAAAGATTAGTAGCCCATTAGGGCAATAGGCGTATATACACACCGGGGGAAAAAACCTCCTAAAGAGGGAAAAAAGTGCCCCGACAGTCCTAGTGTGTCCACACACATCACTACCTAAATATATCAACAAATCCCCCCTGGGAGTGATGCGGTGAACAAGGAGATGGCACTCATGTATAAGGAAGTGCCAAGCTATGTGGAAATCACTCCACAAAAGGAAGTAAGCCCAAAGCTTTGCGGAAAGCTTCAAACTTCTACCTAGGGAGAGCCTTCATGAAAAGGTCTGCAATGTTCTCCTACGTGGGCACATATCCCAAGCTTATCTCCCAGCAGAGAACCTCTCCCTGACATAATGATAATGCACCTCAATGTGCTTAGTGCGAGCATGGAACACAGGGTTCCTCACAACTACCAATGCGCTCTGCCTGTCAGTGAAGATGGTGGTGGCAGAAGACTGACCAACACCCAAATTAGCCATAAGGTGTATGAGCCACACACACTCAAAAGTCGCTGTGAAAGCTTCCCTATACTCAGCCTCACAATTGGAAGTGGCCACAGTAGGCTGCTTCTTGCTCAACCAAGATATACATGAGCTACCAAGCATGAAGCAAAAGCCACTAGTGGACACACGAGTGTCATAGTCACCAGCCCAATCAGAGTCAGAAAAAGCATGCAAATCTGGCGGTAGTGATCCCCCCTTGGGATAAAACAACCCAAGTAGCCGAGTACCACTCAAGTAACGAAAGATGTGCTTAACCGCCTGCCAATGCTTGACTCCTGGGCAATGCATAAACCTGCTCATTTGTGAGACAGCAAACTGAATATCTGGTCGAGTAATGCATAAGTAAATCAAGCATCCAACAGCCTATTGATAGAGAATAGAATCAAATGCATCTCCAGCATCATGAAGACTCAATCGTAAACCTGTCTCCATAGGAGTGGCAATAGGCTTACAGTCTTCAAGGCCAAAATGCTACAATAATGTGTCAATATATTTCGTTTGACACAAAGCCATTCCACCATCAACTTGCATAAATTGATGCCCAAATAGTGATGCAAATGCCCCAAATCAGACATCTCAAATGAGGCATGCAAATCAGCCTTAAAATCAGCAATATGCTTCTCAATAGGACCAGTGAGCAACATGTCGTCAACATAGACAACAATGATCAGAAGCACATCATTAGCACGCTTAACATACAAGGTGCTTTCAATTGGACTGTTCTCAAAACCATGTGCAATCAGATAGGCATGTATCTTCTCATACCAAGCACGTGGTGTTTGTTGTAACCTTCTTTAACCTACACACGTAGTTTTCATGCCCTTTTTGCACAAAGCCATAGGGCTAAAAAACATACACTTCTTCATGCAAGTTACCATTTAGAAATGTTGTTTTAATGTCCAACTGATGTACATTCCAACCATGATGAGCTGCACATGCACAGATGCTACGAACAATAGTCATTTGGCAAGTAGGTGCAAAGGTCTCATCAAAATCAATGCCTCTTTCTTGCGCATAACCCTTTGCAACAAGTCTAGCCTTATACCTGTCAACTGTACCATCAGACTTACGCTTCAACTTGTATACCAACTTAATCCCAGTGGCATTCTTACTAGGAGGCAAGTCACATAAAGACCAAGTACCATTTTTCATTATTGCATCATATTCAGATTGCATAGAAGCCATCCAATTTTCTGAATTTTGTGCTTCATCAAAGGAAACAGGCTCATTCTCATCATAGAGACTAGATGCAACCATAGCATAGCAATCTGATGCAAAAAAGGGACTATGAGAGCCTCAACGAGTACAATATGATAGAGGTGCATCTAATTTGCTGTCACGCAAAGTCTGCACGAGCCATTTTGGAATAGCTTTTGCCTGCTCAATATCAGCTCTCTCATCAACTAGAGAATCATGTAAATCTGCATCAGAAATGGAATGATCTGCATGCTATTTAGTACATGAAAGCAATCGCTAAATAGCATCTTCCACAAAAACAACATCATGGCTAACCAGAATGCATTTAGTATGTGGATGATATAGACGATCACCTTTACTTTCAGAACTGTACCCAACAAAAATACATTTTACTTCTTTATCATCCAATTTTTTGCGATGTTGTTCACGCACTAATGCATATGCCAAACAACCAAAAACATGCAGATGAGCAACAGATGGCTTGCGATCATGCCAAGCCTCATATGGAGTGATAGATTGCAGCACTTTAGTGGGACACCCGTTCAGTACATATGTTGCACACATGACAGCCTCAAGCCAGAAACTATGTGGTAAAGCCTGACTCTTGACCATACACCTCCCCATCTCCATGAGTGAATTGTTCTTTCATTCAGCAACTCCATTCTATTGAGGTGCATACAGCACTGTACACTGGTGTTTTATCCCATGTTCAGCCAAAAATGCATTAAAATCAGAAGACATATATTCCCCCCCTTGATATGAACCGAGGGTGCCCATTTTACATGCTGACAGATTTTAAACCAAAACCAAAAACTATTTGAAGCACATGAATACTTCGGACTTTGCCTTCAATGGATATACCCATGCATGCCTGGAAAAATCATCAATGAAAGTCACGAAGTAAAGATAATTTCCAAAAGAAGGTGTCTGCATAAGACCACAGACATCACTATGTACAAGCTGCAATTTGTGAGTAGCCCGAACTGAACCATCTTTTGGAAATGAGGAACGCTGCATTTTGCCCAAAATATAGCCTTTACAAACATGTTTTCCAGGTGCCTCAAGTCTAGGCAAAGAGGACACCATTTCAGATTTCTGCAGGCGTAGCAAACTAGCAAAATTCAGATGACCAAAGCGTGCATGCCAAAGCTTTGCATCTGACATAGCCTGAGAATCATGTATTGCACATGCCGAATCATTCACAGATCTTTCATAGTCGATGAGCTTATACAGCCCATGACATAAAATGCAAGAAGCAAGAATCACATCGTCATTTGACAGATCATGAACTATATACTTGTCATCAACAAATTTCACAACCAAGCCAATCTTGGCTAATGCAGAGACTGATAACAGGTTCTTCTTGATTCCTGGCACAAATAAAGTATCTGACAAAGTGAAAGAACTACCATCTGCAGTAGTCAAAATGATCTTACCAACTCTTATAACAGGATAAGAGGAGCTGTTAGCGCATGTAACAGTATTCCATGTAGGGGCAAGCTCGAGTGAAGAGAAGAAACTACGCTACGAGGTAATATGTTTGGTCGCCCCAATGTCAAAGTACTAAACATCTGAGTCTACTGCAGACATGCACTGCTCATGAGAAGATGGGTCAAAAGTACAGACAATAGTAAACGCCCATTCTTCTTCCTGCACAAGATTAGCACACTCTATTTTTGGTGTAGAGGCCTCTGCAACAATCATTCTAGCCTGTTTTTGCTTTTCTGATTTCTTCTCATCTTTATCTTCCTTCTTCGAATGTGCAGCATTTGTAGATTTTTGCTTACTAATTGAAGAGCTCCATTTTCCTTTGCCCTTCTGACTAGCCAGGAAAGCTTGATCTGCAACATGCATAATGGACCTGTTCTGCTTGGACTGATCTTCCTGCAACACAACAGAGACTAAATCCTCAAATGACAAGGCATTTGGATTTCCTTTCATCATTAACCGAAGAGTAGAAACAAAACTTTGTTATGAATCAAGAAGACCATTCAGAACGGTCTGCACAAGTGAGCTATCTAGTATAACCTCATCAGTAGAAATCAATTGTTCCTTCAAGTCTTTGATCTTTGTTAGAAAATTGTCCATAGAATCACCTTCATTCATGTGCTCACTCTCCAACTGTTTTCGGAGGTAAGCAACACGAGCCTCATTCCTAGCTTGGTACAATGTGGTAAGTGTATCCCAAGCATCCTTAGCTGTTCTGCAAGAGCGAATGTGAGGAATAATGGCACGTTTGACAGAGAAAGTTATCAATGCATGTGCCTAGGCATCTATGCCATCCCAACGAATTTGCTCTGCAGTAGGTGCAGCAAAAACTGCAGCACCAACAGGAATATGGAGAATATCATCATCTTCGACACCTTTTGCATCAGCTTTTGTACCTACAGTTGTAACAATTGCAGGTGTGATAGGACGTTTTTCAACACCCTGCATAATGTTCCACAGTCCTTTTGCAACCAATACATTTTATATCATATAAGCCCATAATGGGTAGTTGATACCATCCAACTTATCCTCAACAGCCAACATACGGAATACATCAATGCTTTCAGCCATGGCCTGTGACTAAAATACCTTGATGCAAAAAATTGACTGTAACTCAAAAAGTTGAACAAAACTGCCAAGGCGAATTCTACTAGACCTATAGCAGACTTCGAGACGCTTATACCAAAACTGGTATATACCTTTGGCACAAAAAGACGAAATAGCTTGCACAAGCACTGCGATAGTGTGTTCGGAGGCCGAAACGAGCTCATATCGTGATTTCGGCACCACATAGCCAAGTTGTTTTTGCTCTTGAAAACATGCTGAGTATGCTCACCAAAATTTGTGCGATTCTGAGACTGCAACTGGAGGAGTATCAACAGCGCCCTAGATGAAGTGACGACCTGCTCTGATACCAATTGTTGGAGATAGATGTCTACGGAAGCACACGAACAACACGAGGAAGGAGAAGAAGCTTGGAGCACAACACACAATACTGAATGTATTACTAGAGAATGTACAAAGATTAGTAGCCCATTAGGGCAATAGGCGTTTACACAAGCCGAGGGAAAAAAACCTCCTAAAGAGGGAAAAAAGTACCCCGGCGGTCCTAGTGTGTTCACACACATCACTGCCTAAATATATCAATAGGAATGTTTCTGTACAAATTTTTATGAATATTGATCCCACTGGTAATTCCTTTATGTTGTAGATAGATAGAATTACACACCCAATTTTGAACACTTAATTGTCTCATGAACAACCTTCCTAGGATCATCTCTTCAATGCTAGATTTGTTGAAACTCAAGATGGCTAGATTATGTTCAAATTCCACTCCACATGTTACTAGTTTTACATCTTCTGACAATCTAATAGGTTTTTCAATATGTTCATCAGCTAAAAAAAGTATTAATCGAGTAGGTTTTAAAGTTAGTCTTCCCCAATTTTCTCAATAATCCTTTCATCACAATGGCTACTCTAGCTCTAGTATCTAGTATGGATCTGGTTATGTGCCCATTTAGCTCAATAATAAGGCATGCATTTACCTCATCTCCCTCACTATAATCTCCTACCTTGTTAATAAACACTTGTTTCATAACCCACCCCACTTCTGTAGATTTTCTATCCAAGTTTTTTGTTTAAAATGGTTGTAACAACCCTAGCATACAACTCATTAATGCTATCTATACTCTATCTTTGGGAATAAGCCTTCCATCATGCCCATGGGGCTCTTATAATATTTTATTTAGTTTTATAGGGTTCTATATAATTAGATATCACTTTCAAACCTGAATCATTTCAGTAGATTCATACTCTAAAGGAGAATCACCATGTAATATGGCTTCTTTGTCTCTATAACTATCCAATAACTCCACAATCTCCATAGTATCGAATGGAATCATTTTTGAATTTCTATATAGGATAAAGAAATGATCTTTAAATAGACATTTCCACTCAAAATCCTCACAAAATTCTATGGATATCTTAACTAGTGGCAATGTTGATCGAGGATATTTTTTATTTAAGTAATCTATATCAAGAACATCTAGGCTATGTAGTCCTAGGCTTATGTTTCTAAGATGCGGTTCCCTTTTCTATGTACATGAAATTGGTGTGTTTGATTTATAGTACTCTCTTTTAAATTCTAATCTAGATCTGGTTGGTTATGGATACCATCAATATTTTGAGGCCATGTTAGAGTACTCCTCAATATAAGGCGCCTTCAATGTGGTTGACTAGGCCACTATATGTTTTATTAAACAACATATACAAAAGTGTCCAGTGGCCATTCGGCCTTTCACGTGGACACTAACAATATACAAGGGAGAGTGTAAGATCATGAATCAAGTAACCTCCATCAAGTGATAGTAGTTGTTGGAGTTTAAGGTCTACGGAAGCACGGAAACAACACAAGGAAGAAGAAGAAGCTTGGAGCACAACACACAATACTGAATGTATTAGCACTAGAATGTACAAAGATAAGTAACTCATTAGGGCAATTGGTGTATATACAAGCCGGGGTAAAAAACTCCTAAAGAGGGAAAAAAAGTGTCGTGGTGGTCCTAGTGTGATCACACACATCACTACCTAAATATATCAACAAATCCCCCTTGGGAGTGATGTGGCGAACAAGGAGCTCGCACTCATGTATAAGGAAGTGCCAAGCTATGTGGAATCTATCCACAAAAGGAAGTAAGCCCAAAGCTTTTCAAAAAGCTTTAAACTTCTCCCTAGGCAGAGCCTTCATGAAAAGGTCTGCAATGTTCTCCTGTGTGGGCACATATGCCAAGCTGATCTCTCCAGCATAAAACATCTCCCTCACATAATGATAATGCACCTCAATGTGCTTAGTGCGAGCATGGAACACAGGGTCCTTCACAACTTCCAATGCGCTTTGACTATCAGTGAAGATGGTGGCGGTAGAAGACTAACCAACACCCAAATCAGCCATCAAGCATCTGAGCCGCACACACTCAACAGTCATTGTGAAAGCTTCCCTATACTCAACCTTACAATTAGAGCCATAGTAGGCTTCTTCTTGCTCAACCAAGATATGCATGAGCTATCAAGCATGAAGCAAAAACCATTGGTGGACACATGAGTTTCATAGCAACCAGCCCAGACAGAGTCAAAAAAAGCATGCAAATCTGGTAGTAGTGATCCCCCCTTGGGATAAAACAATCCAAGTAACCAAGTGCCACTCAAGTAGCGAAATATGCGCTTAACCACCTGCCAATGCTTGACACCTAGGCAATGCATAAACCTGCTCATCTGTGAGACAACAAACTGAATATGTGGCCAAGTAATGCATAAGTAAATCAAGCATCCAACAGCCTTCTGATAGAGAATAGCATCAAATGCATCTCCAACATCATGAAAAATCAATTGTAAACCCATCTCCATAGGAGTGGAAATAGGTTTACAGTCTTCAAGGCCAAACGTTGCAATAATGTGTCAATATATTTTGTTTGACACAAAGTTATTCCGCCATCAACTTGCATGAACTAAATGCCCAAACAATGATGCAAGTGCCCCAAATTAGACATCTCAAAACATCTCAAATGAGGCATGCAGATCAGCCTTAAAATCAACAATATGCTTCTCATGAGGACCAATGAGCAACATGTCATCAACATACACAACAATGATCAGAAGCACACCATTAGCACGCTTAACATATTAGGTGCGTTCAGTTGGGTTGTTCTCAAAACCATGTGCAATCAGATTGGCATGTATCTTTTCATACCAAGCACCTAGTGCTTGCTTCAAACCATATAATGCCTTCTTTAGCCTACACGCCTAGTTTTCATGCCCTTTTTGCACAAAGCCACGGGGCTAAAAAACATACACTTCTTCATGCAAATCTCCATTCAGAAATGTATTTTTAATGTCCAATTGATGTACATTCCAACCATGATGAGCTACAACTACATAGATGCTATGAACAGTAGTCATTCGGCAAGTAGGAGCAAAGGTCTCATCAAAATCAATGCTTGTTTCCTGAGCATAACCCTTTGCAACAAGCCTAACCTTATACCTATCAACTGTTCCATCACGCTTACACTCATTGCATAACAGCCATCCAATTTTCTGAATTTTGTGCTTCATCAAACAAAACAGGCTCATTCTTATCACAAAGACTAGAGGCAGCCATAGCATAGCAATCTGATGCAAAAGAGGCACTATGAGAGCCTGAACAAGTACGATATGATAGAGGTGCATCTAATTTTCTATCATGCAAAGTCTGCGCCCATCATTTTGGCATAGTTTTTGCCTCCTCAATATCAACTCTCTCATCAACAAGTGCATCATGCAAATCTGCATTAGAAATGGAATGATTTGCATCATCACATGAAACCTGTAAAGGCTGGGAAGTTGCCTCATTAGGACGAGCACTAGACTATACACTTGTAAAAAGAGGCAGCAAAGTATCATAGATGTCTTTGGATGTAACATATGTCTCCTTAGTACATGAAATTAGTGGCTGAATAGCATCTTCCACAAAAACATCATGGCTAATCAAGATGCATTTAGTTCATGGATGATATAGATGATAGCCTTTGCTTTCAGAACTATACCCAACAAAAATACATTTCACTACTTTATCGTCCAATTTCTTGTGTTGTTGTTCAGGCACGAGTGCATATGCCAGAAAACCAAAAATACACAGGTGAGCAACAGATGGTTTGTGGCCATGCCAAGCCTCATATGGAGTGATAGATTGCAATGCCTTAGTGAGACACCTGTTAAGTACATATGTTGCACACATGACAACCTCAAGCCAAAAACTATGTGGTAAAGCCTGACTCTTAGCCATACACCTCACCATCTCCATGAGTGACCTATTCTTCTATTCAACAACTCCATTCTATTGAGGTGTATACAACACTATACACAAATGTTTTATCCCATGTTCAGCAAAAAATGCATTAAAGTCAGAAGACATATATTCCCCCCCTTGATCAGAATAGAGGGTGCCCATTTTACATGCTGACAGATTTTCAACCAAAATTAGAAAGTGTTTGAAGCACATAAACACATCATACTTTTCTTTCAATGGATATACCCATGCATGCTAAGAAAAATAATCAATGAAAGTCATGAAGTAAAGATAGTTTACAAAAGAGGGTGTCTGCATTGGACCACAGACATCACTGTGAATGAGCTGCAATTTTTGAGTAGCTAGAACTTAACCATCTTTTGGGAATGAGGAACACTATAATTTCCCAAAATAGAGCATTCACATACATGTTTACCAGGTGCCTCAACTTTGGGCCAAGCGAACACCATTTTAGATTTCTGCAAGTGTAGCAAACTAGCAAAATTTAGATGACCAAAGCGTGCATGCCAAAGCTTTGCATCTAACATAGCCGAAGAATCATGTACTACACATGCCAAATCATTCACAGATTTTCCATAGTCTATGAGCTTATATAGCCCACGATATAAAATGCCAGAAGAAATATTCATGTTGCCATTTGACAGATCATGAATTGTGCATCTGTCATCAACAAATTTCACAGCCAAGCCAATCTTGGCTAAAGCTAAAACTGATAAGAATCTTCTTGATCCCCAGCATGAATAAAGCATCCGACAATGTAAAAGAGCTACCATCAGCAATAGTCAGAATGATCTTACCAACTCCCATCACAGGATAAGAGCAGTTGTTGATGCATGTGATAATTTTCATTATAGGGGCAAGCTTGAGTGAAGTGAAGAAACTACCTTGTGAGGTAATATGTTTGGTTGCCCCACTATCAAAGGACCAAACATCTGAATCTAATGTAGACATACACTGTTCAAGAGAAGATGGGTCAAACTGCAAACAATAGTAAACACCCATTCTTCATTCTGCACTAGATTAGCAGACTCTATTTTTGGTGTAGAGGCCTCTGCAACAACCATTCCAGCCTCTTTTTTCTTTGCCTCTTTTGAAGCCAATTTTGGACAATTCCTTATGACATGATCATTTGCTTTATAGTACTTGCAAAACAATTTCTTCTTTTCTGTTTTCTTGTCGTCTCTATCTTCCTTCTTTGATTGTGCAGAATCAACAGATTTTTGCTTACTAGTAGAAGAGCTCCATTTTTCTTTGCCCTTCAGACTAGCCAGAAAAGCTTGATCTGCAACACGCATAATGGATGTGTTCTGCCTAGACTGATCTTCTTGCAACAAAATAGAGACTAACTCCCCAAATATTAAGGCATTTGGATTGCCTTTCATCATCAAACGAAGAGTAGAAGCAAACCTTTGATATGAATTGGGAAGACCATTCAAAATAGTCTACATAAGTGAACTGCCAAGCAAGACTTCATCAGCAAAAATCAATTGTTCCTTCAAATCTTTGATCTTTGTCAGAAAATTGTCCATGGAATCTCCTTCATTCATGCACTCACTCTCTAACTGTTTTCTGAGGTAGGCAACACGAGCCTCATTCCTTGCCTAGTATAAAGTGGTAAGTGTATCCCAAGCATCCTTAGTTGTTCTGCAAGAGTGAATGTGAGGAATAATGGCACGTTTGATAGACAAGGTTATCAATGCATGTGCCTGAGCATCTCTGCCATCCCAACAAATTTTCTCTATAGTAGGTGCAGCAAAAACTGTAGCATGAACAGGAATCTGCAGAATATCACCATCTTCGATGCCATCTGCATCATTCAGTACCTGTATTTGTAGGTGTAATAGGACATTTTTCAACATTCTGCACAATATTCCACAATCCTTTTGTGACCAATATATGATGCATCATATAAGCCAATACTGGGTAATTAGTACCGTCCAACTTATCCTCAATTTCCAACATGCGGAATACATCACTGCTTTCAGCCATGGCCACTGATTAAAATACACTGATGTAGAAAAATGAATGTATCTAAAAAAGTTGAACAGAACTATCCTAACAAGTTCTACTAGACCTGTAGCACACTTCGAGGCGCTTATACTGGCGAATCAAAATTGGTATATATCTTTGGCACAAAAAGATAAAATTTCCTGCATAACCACTATGATAGTGCATTCGAACGCCAAAAGGAGCTCAGATCGTGATTTCGGCACCACACAGCAAAGCTATTTTGATCTCCTAATCACCCTTAGTATGCTCACCAAATTTTGTGCAACTCTAGGACTGTGATGGGAGGGGTGTTGACGATGACCTAGATGAAGTGGTGACCTGCTCTGTTACCAATTGTTGGAGTTTGAGGTCTGTGAAAGCACACAAACAACACAAGGAAGAAGAAGAAGCTTGGAGCACAACACACAATACGGAATGTATTACCACTAGAATGTACAAAGTTAAGTAACATGTTAGGGCAATGGGTGTATATAGAAGGGGGGGGGGAGCTCCTAAAGAGGGAAAAAAGTGCCCCGGTAGTCCTGGTGTGTTCACACACATCACTACCTAAATATAGCAACAACAATGTCAAAAGCTAGCCTATGGTGAGCTTTAGTCAAAGCATTTGCAACATTAACTCGAGTATGAAGCTTCTCAAGAATAATGTGCTCAGTGGCTAAGCAATCTCTGATGAAGGGATACCTTACCTCAATATGCTTGGTCTTTGCATGATAGACTGGATTCTTAGCCAAATCAATGTCACTCTAACTATCACTGAGCAAACGAGGTACATGCTGAGGTAGACCCATATCAAAAGCAAGACGAGAAAGCCACAATGCTTCCTTACATGCCTCACTTGCTGCAACATACTCTACTTCTATGGTGGAAATAGTTGTACATTCTTGAAGATGAGATCTCCAAGAGATAGCACCTCCAACAAAATGAAAAATGTACCGTGATGTAGACTTACGATTGTCTACACAACCAGCATAGTCATAATATATGTAACCAATAATGGATGCTTTCCCTCTACTTAAGCATAGACACTTGTCCTTAGTGCCACTCAGATATCTAAAAATGATATTGAGCACTTTCCAATGTTTCTTGCCAGGATTAGACATATATCTGCTCACAAATCCCACTGCAAATGCAATGTCTAGTCTCCTAGCTACCATAGCATACATGAGACTACCAACAACAGACTGATAAGGAATTTTGGTCATGAATTCCTTTTCCTCATTTGCTTTGGGGCAATCATCCTTGCTCAATTTCACATTTGTGGGTAAAGATGTACTCAATGCCTTTCCATCTTGCATATTGAACCTGTGAAGTACTTTGGATATGTACTCACTTTGAGACAAGTATATGCATCTTTTACTCCTATCACGAGTAATGCGCATGCCAAGAATATGTTTGGCATCCCCCAAATCCTTCATTTCAAATGTCTCACTCAACTTCTTCTTGAGAATTGACAAGTCATAAGAGAACCTCCCAACAATCAACATATCATCGACATAAAGTATCAAGCATATCAAGTTGCCATCTGAGCATCTCTTTGTGTAGAGATAATATCTTCATTGCTTTGAGAATAGCCTTGAGACTTCTTAAAAGCATCACACTTTTGGTATCATTGTCTAGGGGACTATTTAAGTCCATATAAGCTCTTCTTGAGCTTACAAACTAGAATTTCTTTTCCAAGCACTACATAACCCTCTAATTGTTCCATATATATTTCATCTATAAGATCTTCATGCAAGAAAGCAGTTTTCACATCCATTTGGACTAGTTCTAAGTCCTCCGTTGCAACGAATCCAAGCAATATGCACATGGCATTCATCTTGACCACTAGAGAGAAGATTTCCTCGAAATCAACACCATGTTGTTGCTTAAAACCCTTTGTAACAACTCGTGCTTTATACTTTGGAGAAGCACTATCTTATGTGAATTTCAGATTATATACCCATTTACATGGTAAAGCTTTCCTACCCTTTGGCAAAGGTACTAAATCCCAAGTACCATTCTTGTGAATAGAATCCAACCCACTCTTCGTGGCACACTCCCACTTGACATGATCCATTATCTGCATAGCCTCTTTGTAGCAAGAAGGCTCACCAACATCTGTTAGCATAACAATTTCCAAACTTGGAACATATCTATTAGTGGATGTGAGACACGTGTAGAGCATCTCAATGGTTGTTGAACAAGAACATTTGCAAACTAATCTAATCGGACATTCTCATGAATATCCCTATGTGAAGCATTTTTATGCATGTTAATTGGAGGATTATTATCCTCAAAACTGCAAACGGAGGAGTGTCGATGGTGCCCTAGATGAAGCGATGACCTGCTCTGATACCAATTGTTGGAGTTAGACGTCTGCGGAAGCACACGAATAGCACAAGGAAGAAGAAGAAGCTTGGAGCACAATGCACAATACTGAATGTATTAATAGAGAATGTACAAAGATTAGTAGCCCATTAGGGCAATAGGCATATATACAAGCAGGGGGAAAAAAACCTCCTAAAGAGGGAAAAAAGTGCCCCGACGGTCCTAATGTGTTCACACACATCACTACCTAAATATATCAACAATTTCATCTAACTCATCCCAATCATCTTCATCCATGTCAGTAGGCTTCTTTGAGATTCCATTTACTTGGTTCCATTGCCTCCTCTGAATCAGCACATCTTTAATCTGATTCTTCCATAGAGCAAAGTTTGTGCCATCAAATTTTTGGATCTCAAAATGGTCTATGCCCTAAAAGTTATAGCTCCTCTTTGGAACACTAGCTCTAGATCCCGATCCAATAGTTGTGCCTGAGACCTTTGATGCCATGATGGTAGAGAACTGAATAGAATTATGATTGAGATATAAGAGTCCAAACACCACTAAGGATCAAAGAAGGATGACCAAGTGTCAGATTCTAGGAGAGAATTCAGAAATCTTCCCATAAAAATTAATTAATGAATAGTAATGACCAACCAAAAGAATTATGTGAGAATAAATGTTCTCACACCAATAAGTGTATCAAGGAGTAAATCGACCACTATATAGTTGACAAAACCAAAAAATCTGGAAAAACTTTGTGAGAGTATCCTCTGCAAAATGAGCATATGGCTAGTGTCAAAATCTCATAAAACTACAAGTACTAACATGTTTACCTGCATAGTGAATCACTGACTCCACTGCATATAATCAGTTACCCAAAAGAAGACAACTAGGCTTATCGAGCACCTATGAACAACTATTATACATCTCTTATGGTGGGGTTGGGTAAGTCTTCCACCTGCATGACTAAAGAGATCCTGGGATTTGGGTGTCTCCTAGTTAAGGAAACCTCACCACGACCCTCTTTATCAAACGTAAAAGGGTTTATGCAAAAACATAACTGTTATATCAATGACCACATGAATGTACATAAGAATTATTCATAGAAGCATACATTATGTGTGTGTGCTCAATATATGAAGTAAAATGGTACTGAAAAGCTGAATTCACTGCCCAAACACTGGTCAACAACACCTGCAAGTGCCTCTTAACTCTGTTCTTTAGGATTAAAAGCCTGCATAGACTTGTGGCAGCTTCTCCTACCACAACTAGAACCTTTCAAGAAACTTTTAGATTAACTAGTGTGGCTGAAGACATATCCCAAAAGGTGAACATGCATTGTCCAAAAAGTACAAAGAACACTCTTATTGATGTTCTTGGACATTTGTGGAGAGAACGATGCACAAAATACTCCAAAATGGCTCCTAAAATTGCCCTAAAAATGCTTCAAAAATAGGCTTTGAAAGCAAAGAATGAAGATTTGAGGGCTCAAAACGTGTTGAAGATAATGTGAACCTTAGTTTTTTCCATTCGTCAAGCACCACAAGAGTGTAGCTTAGTGGCAAGAGATTGCCACGGTTAAGCGAGCTCTGGTGGGAATAGTACTGGGATGGATGATCTCTTGGGAAGTACTGGGAACCTCTATCTTCCTTGATCATTGAGATCCTCCCTTGTGTGCAGCCAACGATGCCAATGGTGACTTTGATGACTCAAATGACAAGGTATGCCAAGGTCTATGCCTTGGTCGTTGCCTTAATTGAAAGCCTTGGGTGGGTGGGTGCATGCTCGCTTCGCTCACACAAAAGGAGCAAAACTTTTGTGTTGAGACGCTCTGATATTAGTGAAGTATTTCATTGGCAATGCACCATAGTGCACTCTCCTTCTTGAGAGCTCCACGAGAATATCCTCAGAGTAGAAAACCAAGCTCCAAGCATCACACATAGTACTCCGCACAGAGGTTGCAGAATACATAAAAAAACGTAGTACATAGTGAGCACAAACACAAACTTCTTAGGTGTTACAAATGTGATCGAACTTATAGTCTGTGGCTGACCAGGCCACTATATGTTTTATTAAAGAACATATACAAAAGTGTCTGGTAGCTTGTCCTTTCATGTGGACACTAACGGTAATAGGGTGGTGGTGATTGTTTTTCTAATATTGATCTTGGCATGTCTTGATTTATTGATTTATATGTAGGCCTTTATTGTTTGTAATAGGGATCTCTCTATTGGTCCCTATATATGCATTTTGTAGTTTGTACATGGCCTTAGTGAATACTATTATCTTGATGGGGTTTCTGTTATAGCAACATTCAATTGTAGAAATGATTTGTCCATTTTTACTCAATGGCACATAATTGCAATTGTCTTCTCTTCATAGGAGGCTTATTTGGACCTCGACTACACATATGTGTAGGGTGGACTCTATTGCAATGTTGGAATCCCTTAAGTGTTACATATTGTTATCATTAGTGTCTATGTGAAAGGCCAAATTACCATCGAGCATGCTTGTATATGTTTGTTCTAATAAAACATATAGTGGATTGATTATCCATGAATCACATTGAGACCGCCAATTTGTAAAACATCCATACAACAAAATTGTACTCTCTATCTCTAGTTTTTTACATATTTTTATAGGTATAAATAGACAATTACAAAGAGTGATTGTGATGCCATTCAAAAAGATAAGTCATGTTACAACGAGCTAAGAAGCTCCCCTTCATTGGTATCATAGTAATTTCACATGTGGATAGATTGTCATTAGTCTGCATAATGCTACGTACACCTGTAATGTGCAAAAAACCTCGACAATTCCAAGGTAGAAACAAATTGAACTTCACACCTTGTCATCCGAGCCACTAAAATCATTGTTGGTGATATTGATTGTGCACAAGGGAAGACCTCGACAATCAAGGAAAATGGAGGTTCTTGATGCTTCTCAGGAGGTCATCCATCCCAATACTTCTTTCCTCATGGCTCACTTAACTAGAAATCTTTTGCCACTAGGCTACACCGATGTGGTGATTGAGGAGGGGAAAAAACGAACTTGGCATTACCTTGAGCATGATTTGAGTCTTTAACACTTTCTTCTTGGCATGTGGAGCTTATTTGAAGTAATTCTTTGGGTGATTGTTGGAGTCATTAAAGTTCTTTGTTGCATAGTTCTCTTTGCACAAGTTCACGAACTTCAAGAAGGGTGTTCTTTTTGCTTTTTTGACAATGAGTGTTCATATTTGGGGCTGTCTTTTCAGCCAAATCAATGTCTTTACAAGTTTCTAGAAGAAGTCTTAGTTGTGGTGGAAGAAACCATCACTCATGGACAATTCATTGACACTTCTCAATTTGTTTTTCAAGAGTGAATTAAGCCTTATTTAAGGCTATTCTTGGACCAATTTTGGGTTCTTTTAGCTCACTCATACTTGCTCATTGCTCATATACATTGGTTGAAAACAATCACTATGTACACCTATGTGGACGATGCTTATGGAGGCACATGTGATATGGCATGATGGTTATGATTTACATAAGCCTTTGGAGTATTAAAGAAATTCATGATGAGGTTTTCGTGAAATTTAATACACCCATAAGTCAGGGTCTCTTCAGTAATGCAAGTGGAAGACATACCCTAGCCTCTTCATAGGAGATGTATGCTAATGGATTCTTTAGGTGCTCGATAAGCCAACTTGGCTTCCTTTTGTCACTTGGTATATGTGGCAAGTAGTTGTGCAGTGACACAATCATGTATTTTTATGGTATTTTGATTAGTTCATTAATAGTATTTTGATGCGCATTGTCTACATTAGTATATAAGAATCTACCAAATTTTTAGACATTCCATTTTCAGCCATACATAGGCTGAATTTGTTCCCTTAGTTGCTTGTTGGTGTAAGCATATTATCTTGCACACGGTCAACTTGACATTTGCTTATTGGTGATCATTATTCACATGCTCATTTTTATAGGAAAACTCTAGTAAAATCTTTCCAAAATTTGAAACTTAGTCCCATTTCAAAAGATCACTAGTATGGTCAATTCAACACTATAATATGTTATTTCTCATCATGGCATTAGAGATTTCATGCACATTTGGTGGATCGGGTTCTAGTGCAAGTGGAAACAAAAATAACTATAACTTGCAAGGGAAATACCACTCGGATTCATAAGTTTTACAATACCAACTTCTCGTTATGGAAGAATTAGATTCACAAGATAGTGGAAGCCAATTGATGGTCCTACAAAGAAACTTGTTGATATGGATGATGATGATGATTTGCAGGAGCTTGATCAGATGGTCATGTCTACTATTTTTTTATGCCTTGCAAATAGTTTCTATTTCACTAGTATGGAATATGAGATTGTAGAGGACGTTTGCAAGAAGCTTTGCAACAGTTATGCGAAAGAGAATGTTTCCAAGAAAGTCTATTTGATGATGAATCCTATGACGTGCATGAAAGACATAGATAGTGTTGCTTCTCATTTGAATGAGTTTGATGCACTATTTTCTTAGTTGCACGCTCAAAATATGGAACTTGATGATGAGATGAAAGCATTTCTCTTACTATGCACACTACCACCCTCATGGAATACATTCTACACACACATTAGTAATAGTGAGTTTGGAGGCAAGCTTGTCTATAATAATATTTATGGTGCCTAACAAGACTTTTATGGTCGATTCCCTTTCACACACATTGTTGCTAGATTTTGGTGCTTCTTTTTATGTGACACCATATAGAGAGTGTTTTTCTAGTTATGCAATAAAGTCTCATGCTACAGTGAGGCTTGGTGGTTCTTATGAGTGTGATGTTGTTGGGATTGGTGATGTTGTCGTGTAATTTTTTGATGGTTCACAATTTACCATGCATAATATATGACATGTGCCTCAACTTTAGTTAAGTGTCAATTAATTAGCTTGATGAATTCAACTACAAAATGAATTTCTATGCCTAGTCCTTTCACATTTCAAATGGAAATGTGGTTGTCAGTAAAGGAAGCAAAGTTGGCTCACCTTACCCATTGTTTCTATCTCAGAAAGGATACTTGTTGGTTGTCATTGAACAGCCTATGAATTGTATGTGGCATGGCCTTTAGGGCTACATATCTCATAGTGGAATGGAAATTCTTTCTCATTATGGCTACTTACCTATGTTGTCTTTCTATGATTTCTCATTTTGTGATCATTTTCAATATGGAAAGAAAATTAAGAATATCCATAGAATGCATGTTGAATCTTCAATTAAACCATTAGATCTTGTTCATACAGACATGTGTGGTCCTACACCTACTAGGTCATTAGGTGATGCTCTCTAGTTTGTCACTTTCATGGATGATGCTAGTAGAAAAGTCTAGGTTTATTGTATCAAGTATAAAGATGAAATACTCCCTAATTTTTTAAAATGAGTCGCCTTAGTAGAGGCTAAAAAGGGAACTAAGCTTAAGGCTTTATGTTCAAAGAATGGTGGTGACTATACCTCACATGACTTCAGCCATTTTTGTTAGTGTAGAGGACTATGGAGAGATCTTACAGCTCCTTATACCCCGAAATAGAATGGTATAGCTGAAAGGATGAACATAATATTCAAGATAGAGTGGTTTCTATGTTGCATCATGCAAACCTTTTGCAAGGCTTTTGGGCAAAAGTAGTGTTGTTTGGAGTTCATGTGATTAACCTTTCACCTAGTACTACCAAATGCTTAAAAGCAGCCAAAGAGCCATGGACAATTCAACCACCACATTCTGATCATCTTTGAGTATTGGGTTGTGAAGCTTATGTCCATGTTCCAATGAACTTGAGACAAAATTTGGAATACAAATTAAAAAAAATGCATTTTTCTTGGATATGGAAGAGATGAGAAGTTTGGATATCCTCTGTGGGATCCTAAAACATGTTTATTGATAATAAAAAAAATTGTCATTTTTAATGAAATGAAGACACTTAAATGACCCATTAAAGAGGTTGAAGTGAGAAGAGCCATATTTGAGGATGTTAGTCCTCCTACTACTATGCATAAGAATCTAAGAGAAAAGGTTATTCATGAGAATGTTCAACAACATTCTGTTAGTACTCTTGATCAACAATCATTGAGATGATCTTCACCTATCTCACATCCACCTGATAAACATGGAAAGTGGATAATACATCAAGAAACCAAGACATATGTGTGCTATCCAATGCACAAGAGGAATTTTGAGAAGAACCATATGAGAATGCGACATCACCATTGTTGACATAATTGACTCATGTAAACTCTCTTGAAGTTGCTACTTGAACTGCATCACGTGCATTTCTCTGATATCACCATCATATCCACTTGAAGCAATGTTGTAGAGTATGGCCCTCATGGCCACAATGCCAAAATCAAAGCTTTCAATGCTATGTCTCACATGAATCAATGGACTCACATACATATCATGTAGTCTCTGCTATAGTGCACTACTTGTCTGCTCATACATCACAAACTCATATAAAGAATCTACAATCTATAGTCAAATAGTGGATTTGTTCAAATGTTGAACATGTCACAAGGCCTTCGCACATTTGTATGCACATACCTGTGTAAACCTACATCAACCAATCCCACATTTGATCTTTGCACCTCGAAAATTCAGTGCCATCAAATCAAGAAGACTATATGCTAGCAATAAAGAGATTGACAATGTAACAAGAGACTAGAACTCGACCAAAAATGAATACTCTCTCATCAAGAGGATCACACATGATACCTATATGCATGAATCACATCATAAATGTCTCACTGAAGAAGCAATCATGTGAGCAACTTGTCACATAATCATGCATCTTCCATGCACATGAAACCATGAGCATAAACCTACTCACAAGATCATGTGAGGAATCCTAGAAAAAATATAATAGAGTATCCCCTATAAACTAAGCAATCAAGACAAGATAACAAATAACAACAACAATGAATAATTGGTCACCACTTGTCATTGATATACGCACATACAATGACAAATGGACATGCTAAGAAAATAATGGCAATACACACCAATACAATGGAAATATACCTCCTAGTAAAGAATGAAACTTACAAGATGGTCCAACCTATCAAATATCACCTATGACCAAGTCCAATAAATTCAGAGACAAGTGACAATCCAAAGTGTTGGCATCATATGGGAAGACGCCAAGTACGAGCATGTATGCAGATCTAGCGCTGAGGCAACCCATCAAAGACGCCAAGTACGAGCATGTATGCAGATCTAGCACTGAGGCAAGCCATCAATTTTTTCCAATCCTTACACATTTTAAAAGTTATTCTCATCACTAAAAACCATTGTAAATACCATTTCCCTTTTTTGTAGCTCCATTTTGTACAAGCCGAAGAGTCCTCGAGCTTGAGGAGCCTTAGAAGTAGTTGCCTACCAATTTTCATATTTTCTAGATCTCGTTTGAACCCTCAAATAAGCCCTGGAACCTAATTTTTAACTAGGCCGAACACTAGGTCTAGACAGGGCCAAAGCTAGTCAAAAACTATAAATAGAGCTAGAGAGCTCATTTTTGGGCTAGCTTCTTGTAGTTTTGAGCTTGTATGAGAACTTGTTGGTAATAGAAGTGATTCCATTGTCTTACTCTCTTTGTTCTTGCCGTGTGTGCAGGTGTGTGTGTATGTGTCTACATGTTTGTGTGCTTCTCACTCACACATTTGTGCCTTCACTTGCTCGTGGTCTTCATACCATCCTCATGTCTTCCCGGATTGACATTAAAGGAGGTGCTACTCATCACTGAGCTACACCAAATTTTGGCACCGTTGCTGGGGATTCGAGCTTTGAGGACGAGCGTGTGATGGTAAGACGTAGAGAGGACGCGTTGGAATGGTAAGTAGTAGGTAAATTTCTTGTTTTTTTTCTCCATCTTCATCTCCTTCACCACCTTATATTCCCACTTCCAAATCATTTCCCTCATTTGTTTTGTGCGAGTTTGAGAGAGAGCGAGTGTGTGTTCTTGTTTTTGTGTGCTTTTGCATGTTTCTTGCAGGTTTCAGCTCCATCATCATCTCCAGCAAGCTCAGCAGGTACGAAATCTCTCTGCGCAAGCCCCAAGGCGTCGAGCTCGAGCTATCGCGACACACCAAAAAGTTGCCCCAATCATGATTCTGAGTGCACCACGACACTGCACAGCCCTAGAGCTCCTAGGATCACTAGGTAGAACAGAAAAATTCACCATATCTCGACCTATCGCGACACCTCGAGGTATCGCAACACTCCCAGGTATCGTGACACCTCGACGTATCGCGACACTCCCAGGTATCGCGACACTCCCAAGTATCACGACACTCCCAGGTATCGCGACACTCCCAAGTATCGCGACACTCCCAGGTATCGCGACACTCCCAAGTATCGCGACACCTCGACCTATCGCGACACTCCCAAGTATCGCAACACCTCGACCTATCGCGACACTCCCAGGTATCGCAACACCTCGACCTATCGTGACACCTCGACCTATCGCAACACCTCGACCTATCGCGACACTCGCAAGTATCGCGACACTTCCACCTATTGCGACACCTCGAGCCGACCTATCGCGATACATGGGCTTAACGCATAAAATTTTAGAGTGAATTAATTGAGTGAATTGAGGTATATTTGGGCTTAATTTTGGACACATTGGGATAACATTAGAGCCTTAGGAGTGGACAAAAGACCTAGAAACCAGGGAGGAATTTCCTGAACTCTGAGAGCCTGTTTTGACCCCTAGGTGCCTGAATGGTCATAACTTCACCATACAAACTCCGATTGATGAGATTTTGGTCTCGTTGGAAATCTTGTTGAGAATCCTATATGGACCTTGACTGGTTTTTGTAAGAATCATACGTGGAGTTTTAGAACATGTATTTTTAAGTTGGCCATTCGATAGAATTAGGTGGTCATAAGATTTTGGGGGTACAGTGAGTTACTCCAAGGGGGGCCTGTAATTGTTGATGTGTGTCAGTCAATCCATTGTGGTAAAGGAGCTATATTAACTTGAGAACTTTTGCAGGAACATTGTGTGCATGCAAGGCATTCCAAGGCAAGCTAGCAAGGGTGTGTACCAAGCTTGGGAGAAGGCTTCCTGGGCTTGTGCAGCAGTCTGAGCAACCAGAGAATTGAGGTTGGAAGTTCTCTCAACCCTCCTTTGTCAATTCCTAGCCTAGGCTAAGTACGACTTAGGTGTGGTAATTAATTAGGGCAACGTCAGGCACGAATTAAGTCCAAGAGAACTAATCAACCAAGTGCAAGCATTAAGTAGGTCTTAAGTGCGAAAACCCTAAGGGACAAAAGTAAACTTGAATCGATCACTTATCAAGTGCGAAATTCACTTAAGTATTCCTGACGATGCGATATCAGACAAGATCATAAACATAGTAATCAACTAACAAGAACAAAGTGATTGGTGCCAACTAACCTGCAACGAGAGTGTACTTGGGACCAAGGGGGTAGAGAAATCAGGCATATGAACCTTAGGTCAGGCAGACACTTAGGCCGAGACAGACAAAGCCTCATATCTTCTGAAGCTAGTGTCAATCACACTGCTATGTCTTGGGCCCAGCAGTTGAGTGATTACCCATACACTCCCCGATCAGAAACAAGTGATTCTGAAATGTCCTATAACATGGAGAGACCAGTAGGTAGTTCAGGGGTGGCGTACCTAGAAAAGCCAGAAGGACCTTACAAGACTCAATTGGAATACATCAGGACTAATCATCTAGGTGCTCGCATCTACGAAGACGGGCTGAGAAGATTTGTGGTCCAGATTAAGAACTCCGATCAACCCCATGGATTAGAACACCCGGTAGTCAAGTTCGAAAATGGAGCATACCTAGATAAAGAGGGGACTATTTATGTAGTCACCACCCTTCCAGATAGAACAGATGAGTTTGGGAATGTGATCACAGAGACCGACATGGGTGATATAGAGCAAGGGCATGTAGAGAGAGAGCCGAGAAATCCCCGTGGTAAATCCGTCTTGACCAGAATCATGACTCCAGAGTGGATTCCACAGGATAATAAAAGCATAGATTTGCTTTTAAACCGAGAAACCGATGAGGCTTTTTGGAGATATAAACCTGCCCAACCTCAGGAAGTAAGTGCTCTCACAATCTATGAGTTTAAAGACCCTGATAGCCCAGGCAAAGTAACCTACCTAGACAATACATCAGAGAGGATCTTCATGGTCACCGAGCATGGCAATACATGGAAGGGTGAATTTGTTTTTCCCCAACCTCGGTCTAATGTGTCCTACAGTCACCAAGGAGCTGGGACCTCCCAAGCTCATGGAGCTCAAAGAGATAGGAGTAGAGACAGACCTGAAGTAAGCTTTGCCAACTCCCTGGGAAGAGAAAGGATGAGAACAGGGATAGATAGAGAAGAAATCGAGAGACCTAGGGCCCCAAGGAACCAGAGAAATGCTGATGAATTCCCTTTGCCAAGGCCTAGAGAACACACTAGGGCTCTGAGACCAACACAACTGGTGAAGTCCATGAAGAATTACTTCGATGGCACTGGGGACCCTTATGACCATGTGGCATAATTTAGGCAAGTCTTGAAAGCTGAACAGGTAGAGGACCTATTCACACAATATAATGCTTTTGGTCTAACCCTTAGGAACACTGCCCTTATGTGGTTTCAACCACTGAACGAGAGGCATTTCAGAAACATAGACCAACTCCTAGAGTCATTTATCATTGAGTTTTCTAAGAGTGGCATAAGGCACAACACTTCCTCACTAATTCATAGCTTCAAACAAACACCTCAAGAGACAGTCAGACTAGCAGGAAGACGGTTTAGGCAATACCTAGAGAGGTGCCCAATGCCTGAGTTACCCACACCAGCCAAGCAAGTGGCTTTGTTCTTAGATGGATTGTTGAGCACCAAGCTCAGGTCATATGTGTATCTGAAGGACCCCAGAACTATAGAAGAGTGTATGTGCATGTGCATAGACATTGAGGATAATCTAGGCGAGGAGTTAGAACTATCAAAAATCTATAAGGATTTGGATAGCTCTAGTAGCCTCACATCTGGTCAATCCACATCCATTGAGGAACTTGCAGAGAAGGTAGCTCAAAAATTAGGTGTCTCTAGCAAACAAATTCCAAGATTTGCCCCAGTCAAGAGGTGCTATACGTGTGGAGGTGACCATATGGCAAGTGTTTGTCCTATTATGGCCCAACCCCAAGTGAATTCTAGTAGCCAGTACTGCACCATAGAGCGAAGGTACACCAACCACACCGCACAAGACTGCCCTTATAACAAACAAACTGTCAGGCAAAATTACCCTCAGCCATATCCACAACAGGGTAGATACCAGAATCAGTACCCACCACAACAATACGGCAGACCACAACAATCTTATCAGCCACCTTATCAAGGGCAACAGAGACCTCAACCAGTCCTAGCGCAGCAACCCCCTGCTCCAACCAATGTGATCCCATTGAAATATGCATCTGTTGAAGAAAATCTGAATAGAGTCATAGTCCCAGTCACACCGATGCTATTAGATAGTGATCCAAGTGACCATAGTTTTGACTCCACACATATTGATAGTCCACAGGCTTACTACATGCAGTCACCCGAGCATAACGAGTCATACTATTATGAAGACCCAAGTGAAAATAGTGGGGAGCTTGAGTATGCTAATGTCATGTACACAAACCCCAACTCTAGACCTCAACCTAGGCAGGTACGGCCCCCATTTCCTAGAGGACCATGCTTCAGATGTCAAGGAGATCACCTTATACGTGATTGCCCACTGCCTGCCCCTACACAACCCCAACCAGTGACAATTCAAGGCTTCTGTCAAGATTACGGAAAAGAGCATCTCTTACGAGATTGTCCGAAGAATCCCAATAACCTGCCAAAAATCACTCCTATCAACGTCATTGGATTACTAGTAGACTCTACAGGAAGTGTAACTTCCACTGCCCCAGTGCATGTGGTCACTAGAGCTCAAGCCTTGCAGCAAACTCAAGGAGTAGGCTTGGGAAAGAATTCTGAGGTTAGTGAGACAGAGAGTATAACTAAGAAAAGGACAAGAGCTTGGAGAGAGATCTGGGAAAGAATGAAAAGACAATGGTCACATAAAATGAGCAAACTTGAAGAAAGCTTGAGAGAAACCAAGGCAAACATAAGTGAACTCGCATCGCAAAACCACTCTCACACTACCCCACCACCACCCTTCCCATCTCCCTCCAACCCATCACCTTCCATTCCCCAACATTCTAATCCACCACACGTAACCCACCCACCACCCAGAGTAGGATCAGTCTTAGCGGATCCCACTCCTGAGGATCTAGACATGATGCTTAAAGCATATCAGGCCAGAATCCAGGAAGGGCCAAACGTGACAGATCATGACAAATGTTACCCTAGAGCCGATCTAGAAATAGAGAGAACAAAGCTTTGTGCTAAGATGGTCGAATTGGCGCAAGCCATGTTTGAAGCCAGTCGCTTGTTCAATGGCTCTAGCTCCACTAGAACACCATTGCATTTTGACGGTCTATTAGATAGATTGGAAAGGCTACTTGCAAAGTCTGGGAAAGGAGCCTCCTCCTAGCTTGAGGGGAGTGCAAGAGATAGAATAAGCTTCCCTCCCCAGGAAGCTTATGTGCCTAACTCCACTGAACCAGACACTTCTTCTTCTATGAATAGGTATTCACCAGAGTTCCTGAGAGAGATTCAAGAAGAGAAGTGGGCAAAGGAAAGTGAATCCCCTCCTCCCATTGAACTTGTGGATCACGCACATGATCAATTCCCACAGGACATCCCTTCTATCTATGAAGAACAGGAAAGTGCCCACCCTCATGAGAGGTTAGACTTTGAGTCTAATTCCTTGCAAGAGTTACCACATTTCACAGGCCCATGGGAAACTAAGTCAACATGCATGAGAGTGCCCACGGTCATGATAAGAAATGAAGATTCGATCATACCTAGGAATACTGAGGTAGTAAAAAACACTAAAGTGCAGTGCAATCTCACTTTAGAAGAGCTACTCAAAGTTAAGCCAGAAGTGTGGAAACACGTAGCCAAAGAAGTGCCAAACCTAACCAAATCACGTTCCCATGAAGGATCCCACAGAACAGTACCAGAAATACCCTTGGATAAGATAGGAGACATGAGTGAAGGAGAGGAAGGAAATACCTATCTACCAGTTACCCATCAGGGATACACAACCAAGGCAATTTTGGACTCAGGTGCAGGAGTTGCAATTGCTACCACTTCCTTATGGAAGCATTGGGGCAAGCCAGCACTCAGGCCAACGAGAATGAAATTGCAGATGGCCGATGGTCACATTGAAAGGCCCTTAGGATTGCTAGAAGGGATAACTCTCACTACATGTGGTGTTGAGTTTGAGCATACTTTTGCTATATGCGACTTTAGCAAAAACCAAGCCTACGAGATGATTTTGGGAAGGCCATTTATGCGGCAATTGCAAGTGGTACAGGATTGGAGAACCAATTCCTTATACTTGCAACACTTAGGTGTTACAAGCAAAGTCAATCTCAAGGATTACTCTCATAGAGACGTACCGCCCATTCAATGGAATCCCATCCATAGAGCCAAGGATGACACGGAATCAGTGCATTCCATAGGATCAGCATCCTCATGGATGCATGAAGACACCCACTTATGGATGTGCAAAGTGGCAGTAGAAGAGGAGAAAAGAGAGAAAGCCAGAGAGATAGGTGCAAAGGAAACCCATAGATCAATCCAAGACCCGGCCTATGCACCCGTAATTTTCCCTGACGAAGAATTTGAGCCTCACGACTGGGCTGAAATTTTAGCAACAATGGATATAGCCATCAATGAAGAACAATGGACACCCCACTGTGATGAGGATGGCTATGACATTTCAGTCTTTTCAATAAAACCGATCATGGGAGATGCAGTGTTAGAAGAATGCAAACCTAGCCCTGATGCATTTAAGGATGCAAGTGACTCCGACCTAGAGCCAATCCTCATGGACCCATCGTTTGCATCAGAGGGAGAATACTTCTATGAGGTAGAAGTTCACCCTCAGAGACATGAAGAGTTCATGAATGAGGTGAGATTAACCACACAAGTGACCACCAAGAGTGAAGGAAAGAAAAGAAAGAAGAAAGAAGCCACACCGGAGGAAGAGGAGTCCTTGTTTGAGGTGTCGGAAAATTTCAAGAAGTATGAGATAGAAGATAGAAGAGTCATGGTAAGAATGCCTAAACGTGAGGCACAATCAGGAGAGGCCTATGATAGCAAGGAAACTACTAAGAAAATAGTTGTAGCCGTAGAAGAAGGAGAAGAAAGATGCACCTACATAGGACATGACCTGACGGAAGAAGAAGAGCAAGAGTTGATAGCTTTGCTAAGGGAGTATCGAGATGTATTCGCTTGGAGCTACAAAGACCTGAAAGGTGTAGACCCTGACATATGCTCACATACGATCCCCATGACTTCAAAGGCTAGGCTCTCTAAGCAAAAGCCATACACATACAATGACAACTATGCGGCCAAGATCAAGGAAGAGATAGATCGCTCGGTTGAAGCTGGATTTATCTATGAAATTGAGCATATTGAATGGGTATCCCCCATTGTGGTGGTGCCCAAAAAGAATGGCAAATTACGTGTATGCATTAACTTGAAGAAGGTTAACGCAGCCACTATCAGGGATAGTTATCCGCTTCCTATCACCGAGCATCTATTAGAAAGGGTAGCAGGCAAGGAAGTGTACAGCTTCCTAGATGGGTTCTCTGGCTACAATCAAGTAGCCATTGCACCAGAAGATCAGCATAAGATGGCTTTTGCCACAGAGTGGGGCATATTTGCCTTTCGGGTAATGCCATTCGGTCTTACCAATGCACATGCTACCTTTCAAAGATTGTTGTGTCACGTGTTTAAAGAGTTCTTGAGGAAGAACTTGGAAGTCTATGTTGATGATCTATGCGCTCATTCCAACATTAGACAGACTCATATACCCGAACTCAGGCAAATCTTTGACAAATGTAGAGAATATCAAGTCTGCTTGAACCCAGAAAAGTGTGTTTTCATGGTCAAGCAAGGCAAGATCCTAGGACATATAGTGTCAAAGAACGGCATATCCACTGACGAAGAGAAAGTGAGAGCCATTGTAGAACTACCTAGGCCAAGGAATGTCAAGGAGGTATAGGCCTTCATGGGGCATTGTGGTTACTACCGCCGGTTCATTCACATGTATGCCGTCATTGCAAAGCCTCTCTATGCCCTTCTAACTAACTTTGAGTGGACTGATGAGTGTGAGAACTCTTTCACGAAGCTCAAATGAAGATTGTGTTCAGCACCAATCTTGACCACACCAGATTGGAATAAGCCATTCCATGTCCATGTAGATGCATCCAATTACGCAATTGGATGCGTGCTAGCACAAGTTACAGGTGAAGGTAATATGGATCTTTCAATTGCCTATGCTAGTAGACAACTGAATGCAGCTGAACGAAATTATACCACCACTGAACGAGAGGGGTTAGGCATGATATACGCAGTTAAAAAGTTTAGACACTATTTGCTTGCAAATAAGTTTAAATTTTTTACTGACCATCAAGCTCTGTTGTACTTGGTAAACAAGCCATGCAATACAGGAAGATTAGTAAGATGGTTCCTCTTACTAATGGAATACGACTTTGAGGTAGTGGTGAGAAAAGGCAAGACTCATTTGAGAGTAGATCATCTCTCAAGGCTCACATCAAGAGAGGCCCCACAAGGAGTGTCAGATGACCTACCTGATGTTTACTTGTTTAATTTGGAAGTTGTACCGCAGTGGGCTAAGCCATTAGTGCCAATATTGACATACGGTCCTAATCACCCGGTAATGCACACAGAAGATAGAGAGATAGTAAGAGCTCAAAAGTATCATATCTTGGCAGGAAGTATGTACAAACATACGGAGCAAGGAGTATTGGCCTGTTGTGTGGAAGAGGACGAGTACGCTAAGTGGTTGCAATTAGCACATGTAGGTGCATTAGAGCAACACTACTCAAAACAACGAACCCTACAGACCCTGAGGAGACTAGGAGTGCATTGGCCAACCATGGAAGTTGATGTCCATAGAATGTGCAAAGAATGCCCAATCTGTTGCACTAAACCACCAGTGGAACATGCCACTCTTTATCGAGTGTCTTTAGTGCCAGATTGGAGTGAACCATTAGTAGCCTTCTTGAGGACGAAAACATTCCCTCAAGATATGACTTTGGCCAGACAAAGAAGTTTGGAACAAGAAGCCTTGGATTACACAATCATTGGTGATAATTTATACAAACGTGGTAAAGATGGTTACCTAAGACTGTGTGTTCATGAGAGCGAATACCTCAAGATATTAGAAACTGCTCACCAAGGTGTAGCAGGAGGACACTTCGGTCCAGATAGGGTGATCAAGGCAATACTATTTGCAGGATTTTGGTGGCCCACCCTTCACATGGATGCACATACCTATGTGAAGAGGTGTGAGGTTTGTCAGTGAACCCAGTATCCCATACGCAAGGATGAGATGCCATTGAAGCCTATGATGGGTGGACGTGCATTCTCTAAGTGGGGAATAGACTTTGTGGGTCCTATTAATCCCCCAGCTAAGGGTTCACATGCTGAGTATATTATTGTGGCCACTGACTATCTAACCAAGTGGGTAGAAGTGAAAGCCACTACAAAAAATGATGCTCAAACAACAGCAAAGTTCTTATTTGAAAATGTGTTCACGAGGTACGGATTGCCAATAGAGTTGGTGAGTGATAGAGGCACACACTTCTTGAATGAAGTCATAGAAAACCTTCTCCAAGAATTCTTGGTGATACATAAGAAGTCTGCTCCCTATCATCCACAAGCTAATGGTCAGGCTGAGAGCACAAATAAGATCGTATGCAATGTGCTGACTAAATTGGTGAATAACAAATGCTCTGATTGGGACAAACAGCTACACCACGCTGTTTGGGCATACCGAGTTTCCTATAAAATGGTACTCCAAGCCACACCCTTTCAGATGGTGTTTGGCCAGAACGCGGTGCTACCATTGGATTTTTTGATACCTACATTGAAAGTAGCACAAGAGCATGATTGGATCGGCCATGAACTCTCCTCTAGAATCTTTGATCTCGAACGTTTAGGTGAGACACGATTGAGAGCTGCAACAGGGATCTATGCAGCCAAGAAGAGGCAAAAGGCGTATTTTGATACACACGTGAAGAATAAAGGCTTGAAAGCAGGAGATCTAGTCCTAGTCTACACATTGAAGCAACACGCATGGAAACTAGAGAAAAGAGGCTATGGACCAATGATTATCAATAGGATATCCACAAGTGGAGCAGTACAACTAGCCACTCTAGAAGGTGACGTACTACCAAGTTACATAAGCGGATGCAGAGTCAAGTTATATCAAGAACCCTTAACTGAAGAAATGCTCAATCGGCTCAATACTGCAAAGAAACGTAAGGAAGAGGAAAAAAGAATTCGAGAAGAAGCACAGGCAGAAGCTTTAGAACGCATCCGACGAATGAAACTGAGAAGACAAGGTAGAGATCAAGCCATGACTGACAATCATGAAGCTCTAGGTTATCACATAGCCATGTGCGAGGCTTCAGGTGAACAGTCCCATAAGATAGTTGATCGACGACCTTTTGTGACCCTAGAAGTAGGACAAGGAGAGAGTGCAAGGACCGTGAGAGCTTTAATTGATTCAGGAGCCGCCACTAGTGCAGTTCGACTGTCTTATTGCCAACAATTGCAATTGGAGGTAAACCCCCTAGAGGCATATCTCATAGGGCTAGGAGGAGTTGAAACCCCTTGCATGGGAGAAGTGGAGCTTCCCCTCTACATTCAAGAGGTCCTAATGCCAACAAAAGTGCTAGTATGTGAAGACGAGGATCTTACCGAACCTCTTGTCTTGGGCCAAGACTGGATCTATGATCACGCAGTCAACCTCAACCTAAGAAGTGGACTTCTTCAGGCATGGGCAGGCCAAAACTATCTTACGATTGAATTAGAAAATCAAGCACTCAAACCATTAGGAAAGGCACCAACTCCTGGTCTCTCTAGGAATCCACATGAAGATAACGATGCTGTTCTTGTCCAGAATTCTATGGTGCAGAGGATTTTCAATCTTACCGAAGGTACAGGAGTCAATGAGGAGTTCCCAGCTGTTCCAAAGAAGATTCTAAACATGCAGACCAAACATCACACGATACGAAGGAGACCGCTGATCAAGAAGCAGGAGTGCCAACCAATGCAACACGGAGTACCTCGTGGCGTGAAGCAGATCTGGATACGCAAGGATGGAAAACCCACAGCTCTAGTAACAGGTTCTCGAGGAGGCACAAAACAAGCCACACCATCAAGGACACAAGTGAAGGAGTACCCTAGGCAACCTCCTAGGCATACCACGTCTATTTGGGTCCCTAAGCGGTCAATGAAGGCTAGCCCCAATGCTAGACAGATATGGGTGCCCAAGGCCTGTTTTCGAGCCCAAATAGCTCCAACTCTAGTCACGGGCATAATTCAACACTCACAAGTCCTCTTGACAAACAACTCAGGAACTCTACCTAAATCCCACACTAACACACACTCACTCAAACCTAGGACTGTCTGGAAATGGGTACCCAAAAGGTCCCAAATCCAGCACAATCTCGCTCATAAATCTTTACCTGTCCTTAGCTCTAAGAACTATGAATCCTCGATTAAAGTTTGGCAAACTAAACCCTATATCAAACCCCCTGACCCAATTTTGTAAATCCATCCACTCTGATATAGGTGCATTCTGAGTCCATTGCATAACCAAAGTATGCATCTAGGATGACACTAACCTCTAATCATCACTCACATCTATCACAAACACTTCACCTCTAACCACTAACCATCTGGATTTTCATGTTAGTATTGTGGAGGGAACACCATTACATCCTGTTTCCTATGCAACACTAATGTGCCTTTCTTCTTCTAGCAGATAAGCATCAGAAGTGTCATGGCAGTAGTAGCAGGAACAAGCTCCCAGGCGGGCACTAGTACTCAAAGCAATTGGGATACCATGCCTGTGGAAGCTCCACTGACAGCAAGACCTGAAGAGCTTTTGAATGTGAGAAGAATTCCTATCTCAAATCCACCAAGTGTCCTAACAGAAAGAGTAAAGGGGCATTCTCACTGGTTCAATGAGATGCCAGGAGATTTGGGAGATGCGGACCACATCTGGGAGTCCAAGTTGGAATTCGGAGGAGTCTGGTGGACATTTCAATTCTTCTCAAGAGAATTTGAAACCTTACAGAATGCAGCTCCTCTTCAAGATATTTGGCTGAAAGCGGGGTTGCAAGATTATTTTAGTGCAGCTTTGCCTAGACTTGATTTTTTGAGGTGCTACTACTTGATTGCCACACTGAAGGCGACAGGAGATAAAGATCATTCAGGCACATTCCTGGTGCCCTCTCTATCAAACCAGGAGGAAATGAAGAAGTTTGAGTTGAATATTACTTTAATCAGGGAAGCCCTTCAGATGTATGGCACCCATGTACCTTCCGATCGAGACCCTTTGATACCGGAGTCTATGAAGAACAATAAAATTAAGAAGTTGAAAGAAATGTGTGCTCTCACCCCCAACATCACCATACCATTATGGATGTGCCTTCAACACTTCGCATTTCCGGCGCAAGACCGGTTCACCCAGCCTCATGAGAAGATCTGGTATGGGTTATACCTAGCAGAGATCGGGAGCTTACCTATGAAAATGCCAGTATGGATCCTTGATCAGCTATATGAAGAAGGCAAGCGAGGAGTGAGGAAGCCTACTTTGAATGGCTGCTGCGCCATTACAAGAATCATCTACAGATGCCTTGCTTATGATGTGCCAATTGCACGAGCCCTCAAGTACTCACAATTGGAATTCTTTCAGGGGCAGAAATCAGGGGTTCAACCCGCTAAAAGAATGCGTGGATCACTTTCACAGGTTCTAATTCCTCGTGAAGTCACCACAGAAGCCTCCAGTAGATAAGAAGAACAAGTAGCCCCTTTCACAATCCATCTTCAAGGACCCCAATCAGGAAGCATGGTACAACCCACTCCGTCAGCCCCCCCACTACCCACAGATGCGGAGTTTGCATCCATGGCTCCACTGCCAGAAGACCCATCTTTTGACTTTGAACGCTCCTTGCAAACAGCTCACTTATCTGAGAGTGAGTTCTTCTTAGACACGGACGGCCCCGAATCATCATCCCAGAGAGGACGGGCACATAGTGCGGCTAGAAGGGTGCATTGGGAAGATGAGGCACAACAAACACAGGAGGGAGGGACACATGGGCAGGAAGAGATGCAGAGGAATGAATCAGAAGAAAGTGAGGAAGAGGCCCCTGCCTACACGGCCCAACTCAAACGGCTCTACAAAACGATCAAGCAGGTACAAAAGAGACATAAGCTATCAGAGGAGGCAAATAGAGCGATGGTGAATCAAATGCTTCAAGCAGAGAACGCGGATCCCCATTTTGTGGAATCATTGAACCTTTTGGCGGAGACATATGGGGTTATAGAAGCTATGCAGATCATGTTACATCGCAACCCTCCTCAATACGATCAATGAAGGATCGATACACGACCACGAAGGGGGAAGATGATTTAAATGGAAGTCTCTACCGCCTTCCCTACCACCACTCAAGAAGATGTTCACATGGCCAGCCCAACTAACCTTGATGAACCAGATGTAAATATACAGATTACATCTCCACCGTCACCTCCCATTCAGCCCACCGAACCCCTCACTGCTAGCATTCTTGAGCAACCACTATCCACCCTCAGTGAACCTATATCACACACCATCATTTTAGCATCCTTACCTATCCCTACCTCTATCATTGCAGGTCCATCTTCCCAACATCATATAGGTCATCTTGCCACCCCTCAAACCATCATAGGTCACCCTTCTTTCCAACCAGCTCTTGGGCAGACACATCCCCCTACCCAGACCTTAACACCCACATTTCCCCTCACCACTACATTTCCTCTTTCCCAACCTCAAACCATTGAGCCCCTCTTCACCTCATCAGAACCAACACAAGCCACCCTACCTCCATTGTTGGCAAACCTTGTAAATATGATGCGACAAATTGATGATTATAAGAGAAATTCCCTTTCCCAGCACACCTCACCCACATTCACACCCACCACTAACACACCTCCCACCATTCCCGTATTCACGATTCACACAACACACACACTCACGTCCGATCCCATGGACATTTCACCATCCACAGCACCACCCAACCCCACTTTTGTTCCAACATCATCACATATCAATTCACTCACATCACCATTTCCAACCACAGTAGGCACAACACCCACTTTTTCCCTCCCCATTTCCTGAACCCTTGCATTTTCCACCTCTACCCCTGCATCCACATCATTTAGTCATGCACTAGACACCATGTTCGAAGCGGCCACTCAACTTAAGCAAGAGTATAGACTACTGGAAGAAAATAACACAGAGCTATGCAATCTCTCGGCTCAACTCCAGGCACGTGTCAATGCCTTGGAGCTAAGTAATACAGCACTACAACATGAAGTGACCACCCTCCAACAATCCCAGGTGGAGCTCGAAGCCAAACATACAGAGACGACTAGGGAAGTGGAAGAACAACTCAGAGATCAGCTAGCCCGTAATGCTAGACTACAACGAAACATGGCTCTACTCCGACGCCACCTAGCGGCTGCACAAGAAGAAAATAGGAGATTACAGCAACAAAATCAAGACAACCTCGAAGCCGCCATAGAAAGTACTCCAGGGGCACCCATCGACCCTGCTAGCTTCCGGGCCGTCCCTTCAGAAAGCATACAACAAATTTTGGAAACCTATGCCAACCTCTTAGAAGCACATGGTCAGCTGGCTGACCAAGTAAAAGAGCTACAAAGATCCCAAGTGCCTACACCACAACCACCAGAAGCTAAAAAGATGGTCAATGTTGCCACTTCACCAGAGCTTGAATCAACAACGACCAATGAGGTACTTGAGCTATGACAACAAGTGGCAAAATTAAAGATCAAGCTGTTACAGTATGAAAGACCCCCCTCTCCTCCTGATCAACCAATAGAAGAAGAAGGAGTAATCATTCCAGTGGAGGAAACATTTGAAGAAAACTATGAGCCTCAACCCCTTCCAAGCAGCAGAATCACGGAGGAGGGACAAGACACATATGAGGAGCCCCCGTCGGCATGGATGAAACAGGTAGAAGAAATGGGGACAACTCATGAGGAACGTATCTCCACTCAGATGCTGACAATGAAGACCATTGAAGAAACCATACTCCAATCAGAGTATTTCAGACATCTTACCTCTAAAGACTGATAACTAGTTCAGAATTACAATATAAACCCTATTTTGTATTATTGGCCGACTACAACGCAGAGATCAAAAGAGTTACCAACAAGTGCCCTACTTTTGCCACACAGTTTGAACCAAAGGATATTCCAGAGGTAGCCAAAAAAGGGGCCATATTCCAACCCACGTGGAGGTAAAAATTACTTGAGACCTATCCGAAAATGCTAAGAACATGGGATCACACTCCCATGCATTTGAAATATAACCCTTGCTTTGGGCCAGTGCAGAGAAGAAGATCATGGAAAGCATTTTCTATAAAAGTTCAAAACAACGCAAATTGCTGAATTACCCCTCTATCGCACCCCCAACAGGCACTCCAAGAGTAGCATACATGATGGCTACCATCCGACATTGGATGCCACGCCTCCACCCCATGCCAGATGTCGCCGCGCAGATGATGCTCAAAATCTTGGACATGATGCAAGTGGTGTTAAAGACTTTCCGAAATGTACGTAATATCCAGCCTCCAATTCCGGGCTTCATCAATGGTAACTATGATTTACTTTATGATATGAGCACGACCCCGAGTATCCGTGTTGCTTATGCGTGGCATGCACAAATAAGATATCTCCCTGCTTGTTACAAGCAAACGTTTGATGAAATGTTCACCACCGGGTTCTGGGAAGCACACTCAGAAGTATTCGCGCCACGCCCAACTCATCTGCTCCAACTGTTTGCGTGCGAACAGACAATGCACTCAGAGCTCTACACCACGCCCCAACCTGACATGCCTGGTGCAGTTAAATGGGAGGCCCTGTAGAGAGACTTGGACAAGGGACTGCGGATTAAAGAACAAGAATTGGCAACAGACATACTACAGCAATACATTGATCAAACCGGGGAGCAGAGGTCTGTCAGAGGCGACAGACGCTAAGGGGGGGAGAGTGTTGGCATCATATGGGAAGATGCCAAGTACGAGCATGTATGCAGATCTAACACTGAGGCAACCCATCAAAGATGCCAAGTACGAGCATGTATGCAGATCTAGCACTGAGGCAACCCATCAATTTTTTCCAATCCTTACACATTTTAAAAGTGATTCTCATCACTAAAAACCATTGTAAATACCATTTCCCTTTTTTGTAGCTCCATTTTGTACAAGCCGAGGAGTCCTTGAGCTTGAGGAGCCTTAGAAGTAGTTGCCTACCAATTTTCATATTTTTTAGATCTCGTTTGAACCCTCAAATAAGCACTGGAACCTAATTTTTAACTAGGCCGGACACTAGGTCTGGACAGGGCCAAAGCTAGTAAAAAACTATAAATAGAGCTAGAGAGCTCATTTTTGGGCTAGCTTCTTGTAGTTTTGAGCTTGTATGAGAACTTTTTGGTAATAGAAGTGATTCCATTGTGTTACTCTCTTTGTTCTTGCCGTGTGTGCACGTGTGTGTATGTGTGTGCATGTTTGTGTGCTTCTCACTCACACATTTGTGCCTTCACTTGCTCGTGGTCTTCATACCATCCTCATGTCTTCCCGGATTGACATTAAAGGAGATGCTACTCATCACTGAGCTACAAAAGCTATTACAAAAACATCAAGGATCTACTAGGCCACCTTTCTAGCATAAGGGTTGGTGAAAGTTTGATAGCATCTTTCTTGAAAAATGGATTCTAAAACAAAATAACCATATGTGGGAATCACCATCCAAGAATATTAGGACTAACACTGGAAATGATCAATCCAATCAACAACCATAGCGTAACACAATAACCAATTCAAGTGACAAATGGGTGCGCAAATGAGGCTCCAATATAGATCATGTACTACAAAGAAAACAAGAAAATGCAAATACCAACCAGAGATCCAATTAATCTCTCTTACAATTTTTATGCAAATAACATATCAATTTGAGAGACCACATTGCATAAACTGAAGATGAACACAATTCCACTACACATGCATTGACAAAAAAAAAGGACCAAACTCAAGATGGCATAAATCTAGAATCAAACCACAATACCACCATACTTGTTAAATCACCTGACATAGACCACTCTATTCTCAAATGGAGGAGCATCTGCACATCTCATACGTATTGATTCCCTCAAGCACTAAATCAAGAGCTCACCAACATAGAAATCTCTCTCGAAGAAGTTCCAAGTAAAAATGAACCTCCAAAAACAAATATGGATTCTTTTGCAAAAATATGCTACTCTATATTTTTTTATTTCAATGCTAATAAGATCTAATTTTATTTTTTTTTTTCATCCAATTTTGAATGTGGATACAAAAGGGAACTTAAAGCACCTCAATCAAAGGTTTGTAGCTCAAGGTACAAGGAAAATATGCACATGCTCTTCAACTCCCAAAGCAAGAGTAGACATTTTACAATAGAGATCGGCATGTACCAACATAAAGGAGTCTGAGCTTGATTGATGCCCTCTTTTGGAAATGCCTTCCTTTGCTGCTTGCCCATCATACAAGCTTCACATGGTTCCTGCAAATCTGAAAATGCAAGTAAATGTGCTACCATTTCTTTTCTTTGCATCTCTTTGAGAATGGAAAATCCAAGATGGCCAAAATGTTGATGCCAAAGTATGATTCACAAGATTTTAAATATGAGTTTGATTCTTGGTCTCATATTGGTGAGCCAATATGCCCCAAGTTTCATGTGCTTTTTTGAAGAGATTAGGAGTGTATTGGCTAAGTATGCAAAAGGACGTACATGAATATGTAATGAATTGTCATGTGTGTCAAGTTTCTCCATACAAACATTCATCTATATGATTCTCTATGATAGCACCTAAGTGGAGTAAGAAAATCATTGAATTTTTGAAATCACAGACATATCTAGAAGGAATGAGTCTAGCTAGAAAAAGCACCTTAGAAGAACAAAGTAAAGATTATGTAATTTTGTACTCTCTACACATAGTGTGTGTTCTCGAGTTCACCTCTATTGAAGGTCTCCATTAAACCTCAAAATTGCAAAGGTCATATCTCCTTGTGTATTTCCAATTTGAGTGTTCTTTAGCTCATTGAAAGCTCTTGGTGTCTAGTATATGCAGTTAAAATAGCTTTAAAAAGTTCAAAGTGAGGAGATAATAGCAAGCTCTACAAGCATGAATGGTTTTCTACAGGATCAACTAGTTCTTAGGGGGTTCCACCTACTTCTAACTACATGTTAAAGATCAATAAACTCAAACATTGGTATTAGAGAAAGGAATTGAAGCTTGGAGAAGGTTGTAATATCTTGATGAAGAATTTGAAGCTATTAGCACAGAGGTTCACATCAACACTACACAAAGGTAGAAGGAGATAGCAAGGAAGCATCTCAAGCAACATCCAAGCAAATAAAGGTACAAAGGTAAATATCATACTTCTTCTTATCACATATATCCAAAACGAGGGTAAAGGAGGAAGCTTAGTATTTACATTGGGCAATCAACATGCACAAATAG
>CM035427.1:128753115-128758115 GCA_020310875.1 Ceratopteris richardii
ATACGCGGCTTAGGCCGGTTTAAAACCTAAAAAATATGAATGATTTTTGACTTTATCAGAGAATATTCCATGGAATATTTCCTTTATAGTTGCACCACAATTGGGGACCTTGGTAACTCCCTTTCGTTACAATTCTTTAGATGGTCCAATTCGACCTTCATCCAACATGCAATTCTCATCAATTAGCTAATGCACACTTGGCTTCTCCTCATAATGGGGGCCTTACAAAATGTGCTTTAGTACATACAATCATGAGAGGTGGACATTTTTCATATACTAAAAGTCTAAGTGCATCACTTAAATGGATCATTCAAAGTGCATGTGGATCTCACCTCCTTCTTTTGCTATGCATTGTTAAATGCATTACTCAAGCATGCCAAACAAAGCAAAAATGCATCGGTAGAATGAGAAGTAGCACTTATCTTCATCATAGCTTTGTCCTTCCTTTTGGTTGCATGTCTAGAAAGACTTATCTTTTGAAATACTTTGTGGTCGAGGTTGTAAGCTTGGGTCTTCATGACTTCTCAATCTCCAATACTACTACTCGGGCATTTTTCATACTTACCTGTATGTCCAAACATGTTTTTAACCTTACACAAATTTCAAGGATGTCTAGATATGTACTTGCGTTGTATCTGTATGCCCAAACATGTTTTTAACTTTACACAAATTTCAAGGATGTCTAGATGTGTACTTGCGTTATATTTGGAATCCATCTATACTTACATTTAACTTCACACATATTCTAGTAATGCCCAAGTACATATATGAAATGCTTTTATCCTTGGCTCATCACATATGAGATAATTCTAATGCACATTGAATGTATGCCAAAAGTCTGTAATACTTATGTTTCCAATTAAAAAAGAGAACAAACATTTCTAATATATGCTTCAACTTACATCCTTTACTTGATGTATCATTGCATGATGAACATAAGTTCACACCACATACAAATAATTAAAGAGGAAAAATACCTAGGTTTAGAAGCATTCCTAAGTTGAAGTTGAAATTGAAGAAGCGATGCCCTTTCTTCAAAGTCCATAGCTTTCTTTATAGCTTCAAACGGATAGAAATTATCCTTCTCTCTTCATCCTCTTCATGTGGGCTTCCTTGTATGAGCATCTTGTTTCCTCTCTCATGTGGATCAAATTGATGTAGCCTTAGTTGGAGGCGATCCTAAAATGGTGCACACAAGCTCTAGAATGCATATGAGCTTCATCATATCCTCATTGAGGAAGAGGTTGAGGGAATTAAAACAAAGCAAATCTTTGTTTTTTGCAAAGCGTGGGGCTTGAACACATTGCCTACAACATCAATGCGATTTACCTGTTTCACTAAGTTCATGTGATGAGAAAACACTTTGCATGTTTTATCCCATAAATATGAGCTTTCGGTGCGGGTCAAGAAGAAAACCTGAATGCCTCTATATAAGAGGGAGATTCACCTTTCTTTCCTTCTTCACACTTCCAAAACATGCATGAGGGGTTTGGCCTATCTTGGTTGAAGTTAATTGACCTATGGTTGTGAGATCTACCCTTAGAGGGGTCATATGATATAACTTCTTAGGCTCCAAAAGAGACAGTGCTCCTCGTGTACTAGAATCGATTAAAGATCGATAGCTCCTCGTGGGGGGGACCAACTAAAGTTCTTCAGATGGAAGGAAAAACTCGAATTCCACCTCATAGGATCTAATCGGCTATGCATACCAATGTTATGAAATCATTTTCCTAGTAACTATGATACCTCTCAAGAGTATACAAACAACTTATTCTAGACCACCATGACAAGAGAGAGCATGTATCCACCCATATATATACCTCTAGGCAATGTTGTGAAATCATTTTCCTAGTAACTAAGATACCTCTCAAGAGTATACAATCAACTTATTCTAGACCACCATGACGAGAGAGCACGCATGCACCCATATATATACCTCTATGCCAAGTGGGGAAATGTGAGGAGAGCTTGCCAAGTGTCCCCTCCACATGAATTTTAATCCAAATCCTTCTAACCTTGGAAGTCACATGAAATCACATCTCTCACATGGATTCGAGAAGGATTCTTCCCAAGCTGGTATGCATGCATGCACCAACCAAGTCCACCCATATATATACCTCTAGTCCAAGGGGGGAATGTGCGGAGAGCTTGCCAAGTGTCCCCTCCACATGGATTCTAATCCAAGGCCTTTTAACCTTGGAAGTCACATGAAATCACATGACTCTCACATGGATTTTAAAAGGATTCCTCCTAAACTTGTAGGTACAAATCCAAAGGCTTGATCCCTAAGGGTTAAATACTATACCCTTAGAAAATATCAATTCTAAAGGTGAAACCCTTCAATTGGGAGTAAATAAATCCAAATAGCTCAAGGGTTCAAAACATAGATTTGAAGACACTTTCCCAAAGGTTTCTCAATAAATTCCAAGGGCTCTCCAAATAGCTTTAGACCCTCAAAAGCCATGTCCTTTTTTTGCTCGGATCCATAGTTATACAACACACCCCCTTGCCAAAAAATATGAGAACCATTCGTTAGTCATCCAATGTGTATATAAACGACCATAAAAGCTCTCTAAAGCACATAAGATTATACCTACTCTGGTATAGTTTAACTAGTTCTAAATATTTGCAATCTCTCTTTTTCTACTTTTTCTCTTCTCCTTATTCCTCTCAATAAGTTAAGATCCATGTTGCCTATATTGTATGTCTCCTATTCTTGTTGGCTAGAGGAGACTTGAACTAAGACCTTTCTAGAATTCAATGATAAATGAGACGAACTTTTTTGGCCCCTTTCTTGTGTGATACAACGAAGTGTTGTTGTTGTTGTTAAAAAAAATAAAAATAAATGGAGGTTCGGTCGATGCCTACTCTCCCTAGCTTTAACTTTGAAATTGCAACTGTACAAGAAAGGGCATAATACCCATGGGATTCCCCTTATCCCACAAGAATAGGAATTTACAAGGCTGAGTTAAACGGCGACCACAACTACCAAGAGGTTGAACAAATGGTGGCACATCAGCCACATGCAACAAAGCGGTTTGCTAGCCTGGTGGTTGGGCCTCTCGCCTCTTGAGGCGGGGGCGAGGGTTCAACCCCTGGCAGCAACATGTAGGGACATATGAATCCGAGATACTGTTGTATGTGGCTGTTGGCCACCGTTTGACCATCCACGCAGTAGTTGTGACCACTGCTCAACCTAGTTTGTAAACCCCTGTTCTTGTGGGATAAGGGGGGTCCCATGGGTACTATGCCCTTCCTTGTACAATTGTAATTTCAAAGTTAAAGTCCGGGGGAGTAGGCCTCGGCCGAACTTCCATTTAAAAAAAATATATAAAAAAAAAACAAAGCGTTGTTAATATTTTATTGTATGCCTAAGATCAAGATATACATACACATTCACCCTTCATGCATACATATATATTAAACTTGGATTGGATTGAGTTCTAAAATGAAAGAATTTCTCTTCGATATTAAAGGGCGGCTAAGGGGGGCCATAAAAGTTGTGGACGATTCCTCGGCGTACGCATTCAACACACTCACAGATGGCTATGGTCAGGGATCGGGAAGCAGACGCGGAGATCTTAGAGCGGGACCGACTCGATAGTCAGGCGCAAGAGGATCCTTTCAATCGGGTTGTTGATGGAGATGAAGGGGAAGAGGAAGGAGATGTGTGCCGCATTTGCAGGACATCAGGGGACAAAGCATCCCCTCTGTATTATCCTTGTGCCTGCAGTGGGAGTATAAAATATGTTCATCAGGACTGTCTGATTCAATGGCTAAACCTTAGCAACGCTCGTCAATGCGAGGCATGTCTTATCTCATCTGCGTTTTGCTTAAAATTTTTGTTTGTGTTTTAATTGAGAGAGAGAATATTAACGCCTTTGAATGGCCAAAGTAGCCTCTGAGATTTTAAAATTATTCCATGATCGATATCGTACAATGTCTGGCGACAAAAGAAAGGAGTTAAATTGAAAGTGCCAAGGAGGTAATAAAAGAGCTCAGACGGAAAACCATTAGGCAGACTATAGAGAATGGCACTAAATGCCTGCATGAACACATAAAACGGTACAAGGAGGGGTTTATTGTTAGCGGTAAAGGAAAGGGATGGGGTTGGGAGTCATTCATCTCCTAGGATGGCCCACACAGTCGCTGACAAATTCCTTAATAGCGTCAATGTTAAGTGTTGCTAGCGGTAAAGAAAAATGATGGTGTAGGTACTAATCTATCTGAGAGCCTGGCCAACCTCATTCACTGACGAATTCTTCAATATCCTCAATGTTAAGTACTATGGTACATGCTGTATGATGAGCTAGTTTGATCCAAATCTTGGAGTAGAGGCTTTGTTTGAAGATTGAGGCAAATTATAGGTCTAGGCACCTAGATTTTCCTAGTATGGTGTCATCATCAAGTAATATGAGTCTAGTGTGGTTTCTTGCCAATGGCTGCTTATGCGACCATTCAATGATGGATGATTTGGAGAAAGCATTGACCTAAGGTTAGTGAAACTCATAAGGTTTCTTGTTTAGTACATTGTGTAAAAACTTAGCTTATAGAGCTCAATATCCTATCGAGATCATGGTTGATCAATCCAATATTTTGGGGGTTTTATTTTCGAGAGGGACTTAAGGGAAGTTCTAATCATCCATTTTGGAGTTTTATGCTTAATATCTTTTTAATAACAATAACAAAGCATTTATGGAATATCATGTTAGAAGGTTTATCACGTCCGCAAGGACCTAGGCAAACACCTAATGAAGATAGAAGATGAGAGGGAGCTAGGGAAACAACTAGAGATCAAATATCTACTTCTATGGAGGCACAAAAACCACTTAGAAAGGCTCTTGTAACTTGTCTAGTTTCTGAATATCAAAAATGATGGGATTCAAAAGATGGGAAAGCTTCGACCATCATATCTCTTTTAGGCTTCAGCGAAGAGATTAGTGCTTTCACATCTTAGATCTTGTAAGTTGTCAGACATTAGTTTTTGAAAATCTAAAAAG
>CM035427.1:128768115-128770615 GCA_020310875.1 Ceratopteris richardii
TGCAAGCATCCATTTGTCTTCTCTCCAGTGTATGCTGAGAATGCGCCATCAAGGCTCTCTTTTCGAGAGTTCTTATTAGGATTGGCTGTTAAGGGAGGTCGTGGCATGCATTTCTTTTTGCGCCTTGCATTTGTACTCTCAGTCTGGTTAGTTTTTATACCTTTCACAACATTCTGGATATGGCGCTTTACTTTCGTCAGAAGCCTGTCTGAGATGCAAAGGCTATTTATTAGCCGCATGACACCTACCTTACTCTTTACGGATTGTCTTCATGGGTTTCTGTTATCAGCTGGTATTGTGTTTATTTTTCTGGGTGCAACATCACTAAGGGAATACTTCCGTCATTTGCGAGAAGTGGGTGGACATGATGCTGTAGATGGAGATGATGATGTTATTGATAGGAGACCTGGTGTTAGAGGAGGTAGAAGGCAAGCCCAAGCTGCTCCGGGTGAGAGATTGGAAGGAGGCCCTCCAGCAGTAGCTCCTGGTGGTGTAAATAGAGAAGTGGGCTTGGGCCAGGGACTGGCAGCAGGGGCTGGCCTGTTAATCAGAAGGAATGCTGAAAATGTTGCAGCCCGTCTTGAAATGCAGGCAGCTCGTTTGGAGGCACATGTGGAGCAAATGTTTGATGGTGCAGATGATGTGGATGGAGCAGAGGACGTACCATTTGATGAGCTAGTTGGCATGCAGGGACCTGTGTTCCATCTATTGGAGAATGCTTTCACTGTAAGTAAATTCTCTCTTATATCATTGTTATTTTCCCTTTGTATTCATGAGGACTAATGAATGATGCTCTGCAGGTCTTGGCTAGTAATGCAATATTCCTTGGACTAGTGGCCCTTCTTCCTTTTACATTAGGTCGTATTGCACTATATATACCATCACATATGTTTCATGGTGCTCCTGGAAGTAATAATTCGTTTATGGGTGCATTGTATATGAGCAACAACATCACACCTGCAAACATAACAGAAGGTGAGACTAGAGAGCTATCTTCCAGCGTGCATCAAGGCAATGTCTCTTCATCGACATTCTTTGGAGGCATGAAAGGGCTTTCTAGTGACGATATGGTTGCTAGTAGTGGAAGCTCATTTGAATTTTCAGATGCAGTCACTGTTGCAACTGGGTATGGCATCATGATTGCTCTACTATGTGCCCATTTTGGCCTTCGTTTCTTGATCAAGTACAGCAGAGGAGAGCCATTGAGTGCAGCGAGGTTTCAAAATTTAGCTTCTATGGCAGAGGCTGCCTCAACGCTAGCATCACAATTTCTTGCAGGATTGAAGTATATTCTTACAATGCTGAAGGTTGCATTTCTCTTGTTGGTTGAGCTTGGAATTTTCCCTCTTCTTTGTGGTTGGTGGCTAGATATATGCACTCTTAGCATGCTTGGTAGTACTGTGGCTAACAGGCTGGCATTTTTCTGGGCTTCACCACTTACGAGCTCCCTACTACACTGGCTGGTGGGGATTGTATATATGCTTCACACAAGCATAGTTGTGAGCTTACTCAGGGAGGTAAAGTTCTTTCTTACTTTCTGTTCAATAAAATGTTCAGATGTATGTTTAGAACACCATTTTTGTGAACCGTGCATTACATCGTTTCTTATGACTTATAACAATTGGTACAATATCTCTGAGCACATTTGATTATGGTTGACATTCACCAACATCATTTATGCATTATTCTGTCACAACAGTGGTACAGCATTTTCAAAGGTGCTGATTATGTTTGGTTTTCTAATTGTGTCAACATCAGGTTCTCAGGCCTGGGGTCTTACACTTTCTACGTGATCCAGCAGATCCCAATTACAATCCCTTCCATGATCTAGTGGAGGATCCTATTCATAAACATGCTCGTCGCGTTCTGCTCTCTGTGGTAGTGTATGGGAGTCTTGTGGTGATGCTTATTTTCTTACCTGTTAAGATTGCTTTGTCAATAGCTCCATCACTTTTCCCACTTGATATCAGGTTAGCTAAATAAGTTGATTTTGTGTTCACCCTTGTAATTGCTTGCTGTATTAATTACCTTTTATGAATGCAGAATATCTGATCCATTTACAGAGATTCCTGCTGACATGCTTCTATTCCATATTTGCATTCCATTCGCCATTGAGCATTTCAGACCCAAGAGAACCATTAGGACAGTTCTTTTCTACTGGTTCTCAGCTGTGGGATGGGCTTTGGGGCTGACCGAGTACTTGCTCCCTGCAACTGAAGGTGATGGAAGCGGGCAAGGTGCCAATCAAGTACAGGAGCTTGCTCATGTGCAAGCTGCCAATCAAATACAAGACCCTGCTAATGCATCTTCTGATGTAATTGCAATGGAATCTGATTCAGAGGATCAAAATGACTCAGAGTATGTCTTTCTACAATTTTACAGGTCTTAATATTTGGATTGTGAGCTTGACATTTTTTTGATGTTTTAATGATGATGCAGATACATATTTGCATTCAGAATAATCCTTTTGCTGCTGGGAGCTTGGTTAAGTCTCTTGGTT
>CM035427.1:128797046-128857046 GCA_020310875.1 Ceratopteris richardii
AAATATGCTTCTTAATAGGATCAATGAGCAACACATACAACAATGATAAGAAGTAAACCATTTGCATGCTTAACATCTAAGGTGCTTTCAGTTGGAATTTTCTCAAATCCATGTACTACTAAGTAGGCATGTATCTTCTCGTATCAAGCACATGGTGCTTGCTTCAGACCATATAATGCCTTTTGCAACTTGCACACTTTGTTTGCATGCCCTTTCAACCATGAGGATAAAATACAGTACACTTCTTTATGTAAATCACCATTTAGAAATGTAGTTTTATTGTTTAGATGATGTACATTCCAACCATGATGAGGTGCAAGTGCACAAATGCTACAAGCAGTGGTCATTTCACATGTGGGAACAAAGATCTAATCAAAATCAATGCCTCTCTCTTGAGCATAACCTTTGCAAACAAGCCTAGCCTTATACCTATCATCCAAATTACATTTCAACTTACGTACCCATTTAGTGCCAATGTCCATTCTTCTTGATGGAAAATCACATAAAGATCAAGTACCATTCTTCATAATAGCATCATACTGAAATTGATACCATATTTTTGTTAATCCCTACTGTCAGACATTGATCCTATCATGGACACAAAGGAAACCATCTTGAACCTTAGATTCCATGTCAATTTCTATATCTCATGATTGGCTCAGAGTTTGGAGAAACGAATCCTTCCATTACGTTCCGAGACGTGCCAAAACCCCAAGATTGACTGTCTATTTGCTGAATTGTGACACCGAGAGGTCTCGTTTCCAGTTGATGACATCACGATGACATCATCAAGTCGTAACCACCATGGAGAACCGCCTTTGAACACCTATAAAAGGAGGGATTCACCACATTCATTCTCAGCCTTGCCAATGCCAGTCTTGGGAGCTCAAGGGATCCTGATCACCAAGTAAGTACTTTCAAGTTCCAGTTCAAGTTCTAGTCTTGTTTCTTGCTCTAGGCTTGTCTAGTCTTGTATTGTGGACATCCTTTCTTGTCCTATTGTAATCTCATAGTACAAGATCCTTTCTAGTTATTTCTTGTATACAGTTCATATCCCTGAAGGGAATTCTTGTAACCGAGATATCTTGTTTCCTACCTACGATCCCGGGTTGTGGGATCTCCTATATCATCTCTAGTCTAGTTTTCCATACCTATTGATCCCGCGTTGTGCATAAGGAAAAAAGGTGAACCCTGCATGGGCCTTGTAAGGATCCCTAATTTTTAGGGATTAAGCCTAATTCTGTTGTTGTTTAAGGGGACAAAGTGCATTTAATAGGGCACTTTTTAGTAGTCTAGAGTAGGCTTTTTTTAAGGCTTACTAGGCTCCTCTCTCTTCTATTAGAGAGAGAGAAAGGGAATCTACTTTCCACATCATCAAACTTGAGCATGTATGGGAATAAAAAAATGATTTTTTTTCAAAGTCTCAATTTCAGTGTTTATTTACTTGAAAGGGCTCATTTTAGTGACTTTTTTTTAGTTTAGTTTTTAATTTTCCTTTTGAAAAAGTAATATTTTTAAAATCCCTCCAAAAGTAGAGTGCCACATCATCAAATCCGTAACTATTCTTCCCCCAAAAAATGACTTTTTCAAAATTTCATCACTTTTGGCTATTCTCAGTGGAAAAACACACTGTGACCCATCCACATCCAAGAAAACAAAATCTTCCTGAGAAAATCATGCTCTAGCATCTGTTCCAAACAAATTTCTGGTCTCTTTCTGAGTATTGTCTAATTGTTGGAAAAGATGGTGTTGACACCTATTACAAACCTCACATTAGGACGTCCTCATGCTCCAACATCAACAAGTATCCATGTTCATGTGCCCAGAGAGTTTGCTCCAAATACATAGTGCAACAATGATGTGAACTCTCAAAATGAGCGTCGTGAAGCTGGAGAAAATAATATTGATCTTTGGACTCATGGTTCATTATACCCTCCTGATCCAATGTCTTCTTACCATCCAACATTCCATAACCTCTCAAATTTACTTCAGTTCATCGGTGCCGATATGTTGGGTGAGTGTAGAAGTGTGAGAGACACACAAGAAGCACACACAAGGAACACAAACGCAGCAAGACACACAGAGAAGACGATGGCTGGAATAGCTCTCTCTATTGACGATGAACTGAACTGAAGTAAGAGCTGAATAATATCCCTAAGTAAAAAGTACCACCACATGTGAGAGTATCAAGTATGTGGTAACATGGGGAAAAAACCTCTAGCCATCACTAGAGTAAAAAGTGCCCATGTATAGGGAAAAGGTTCACATCAAAGCTACTCAAGGAACACATAAGTGTAACAAACCCCCCTGGAGCGAATGATGTGAACACATACAAGGAGTGACAGATCAACCCCCACAAGATAACAAGCCTAAAGCTTTGCGAAAAGCTTCAAACTTTTCCCGTGGAAGAGATTTGGTGAATATGTCTGCCACATTATCTTGTGTAGACACATATACCAAATCAATATCTCCTGCATGAAGGTGCTCTCTCACATAGTGATAATGCACCTCAATATGTTTGGTCCGTGCATGAAACACTGAGTTTCGTGCAACAGCCAAAGCACTCTGACTATCTGTGAGAATATGTGTAGCAACATCAATCTCCATGCAAAGATCCATCAATAGGCGTCTCAGCCATATACACTCCACTGTCGCTGTGAAAACTGCCCTATACTCAACTTCACAACTCGATGTCGCCACTGTAGGTTGCTTCTTACTCAACCAAGATATGCATGAGTCTCCAAGGAAAAAGCAATTACCACTAGTGGACACGCGAGTATCATAACAACCAACCCAATCACTATCTGTAAAAGCATGCAAGCATGGTTGAACATCTCTGCCATAAAAGAGACCTAAGCTCAAAGTGCCTCCGAGATATCTAAACACACGTTTCACCGCTTGCCAATGCTTAGTGCCAGGGCTATGCATGAATCGACTCAACTGGGAAACTACATACTGTATATCCGGCCTTGTGTTGCATGCATATATAAGACATCCCACAGCTTGCTGATAAAGAGAAGTGTCAAATGCATCACTGGAATCCTCAACTGAGAACCTGAATCCTGTCTCAACTAGTGTGGAAACTGGCTTACAATCCTCAAAGTCAAAACGCTGAAGTAGTTTTTCAACATACTTTGCTTGATGCATAACAATTCCCCCCTCAACGGATACAAACTGGATGCCAAGATAGTAGCTCAAAAGAGCAAGATAAGTGACATCAAAAGTATGCTGTAAATCAACCATAAGAATGTCAAGTTTTGCATCACATGACCCAGTCAAGAGTATGTCATCGACATAAAGAACAAGCACTATAAGTTCAGCCCCATTTTTGCGTACATAGAGTGTGCTTTCAATCGGACTACATGTGAAGCCAAGAGCAATCAAGTGCTTATGTATTTTGTCATACCATGCACGTAGAGCTTGCTTGAGACCATACAAGGCTTTATGCAAGCAACAAACCATATGCTCTTTCCCTTTCATAGCAAATCCAGGAGGTTGCTTCACATAAACCTCTTCTTGCAAATCTCCATTCAAGAAGGCTATTTTTATGTCCAATTGATGCACTTTCCAACCTCGATGGGCAGCCAATGCAACCACGGTACGAATGGTAGTCATGCGTGAAGTAGGTGCAAAAGTTTCCTCATAGTCAATGCCATATTGCTGTGCATATCCTTTGGCAACCAATCTAGCTTTGTAGCGATCAATGCTACCATCAGATTTTCTCTTAATCTTGTAAACCCACTTTGTGCCAATGACATTCTTTCCTTTTGGCAATTCACATAACTCCCAAGTACCATTCCTATGTATGGAATCCATTTCTGATTGCATAGCACTCATCCATTGTGGATCGTCACATGCATCTTCAAAAGGAAGTGGCTCTTCATTACATGCTGTAGCAATAAGAGAATAATCCACAAAATTACTTGATGCATGGTGAGAGCTTGATCTTGTTCTATCAAGTAAAGGTGCACTCAATTTGTTGTCCTGCAAAGTTTGTTTCAGCCACTTTGGCATAGATTGTGCACTCTTGATATACATGCGTTCATTATGTAAAACATCTTCAATATGTACATCATGCGTGGGCTGAATTTCATGCTCACTTTCAACCATATTTTGACACAAATGTTCAGCCATATGTGGCTGGAAATTTCCAGCAGTTTGGACATTTTTTGACTGAATTTTTTAAGTCATGTTTGGCTGGAAATTCTTTGCATTTTCAGCCCTATTTGGCTGGAATTTTTCAGCCCTTTGAACCTCAGTTGGCTGGTCTACATGGCCATAGTCAAGCTGCCATTTTGGAACAAAGCCATGAGTGTATCGAACACATCTTGTGAGCTAACTGTTGGCAATTTTTTGCATTCAAGTAGAGGGAAAATTGAATTTTCAGCAAATACCACATCTCGACTCACAATAATCATGTTCGTCAATGGATGGTACAACCGATATCCCTTACTTTCAGCACTATAACCAACAAATATACATTTCTTTGCCTTCTCATCTAGTTTGTGATGTTGTTGTGATGGCACAAGAGCATATGCCAAACAACCAAATACACACATATGACTAACCATAGGCTTAAGACCATTCCAAGCCTCATAAGAAGTGATGACTCTCAATGCTTTTGTAGGGCAGCGATTCAACACATAGTTTGCACACATGACCAATTCCATCCAAAACTTATGAGGAAGATGCTTTCCTTTAACCATACATCGTGCCATTTCAAGTAGAGTTCTATTTTTACGCTCGACAACACCATTTTGTTGAGGTGTATATGGCACTGTACATTGGTGTGAAATACCTTTTTCACGAAGAAAAGCACTAAACTCATGTGACAAGTACCTACGTACCTATGTACCTACGTACTTATGTATGCATGTACCTAGGTATGCACGTACCCACGTACACACATGGATCATTATTGGATTTTGAATTGTCATCGCAATTTATCAGAGTTGAATCAGATGTTCATCATAAAAGATAACTTGTCAGCAACATTAGATGAATACTACACAACTATTTAATTCTTGACCAACAAAGATCTGTCAAAAGTTAAGAGAACAATGAGTACAAATTTTTTGATTCAAAAGTCAATTCATGTATGCATATGTCTTATACTATTGATGCACTTTGACAAAACAAACGAGTTCAAAGCTTATTCTCTATGTTATTCTCAACCTTTTACATGTAAAGCTTTACCGTATTCACCACCACGATCCGTGGGTAGAGTCAAAAGCTTTTGTGAAGAAAAATTTTCAACCATAGCTAAAAATGCTTTGAAGCAAGAAAATACCTCATTTTTTGCTTTCATAGGATACACCCATGTATGGCGAGTAGCATCATCAATGAAGGTAACAAAATATACATACTTCCCAAAAGATGGAGTCTTGATGGGACCACATACATCACTATGAACAAGCTGCAATTTTCTTGTAGTGTGTGTATGACTATCTTTTGGAAAAGCAGCACGATGCATTTTTCCAAGAATGCAACCTTCACATGCATGCTTTTCAATGGACTCAAGTGTAGGCAAGCCAATAACCATGTCCTTCTTTTGCAAGTAGAGCAAACTTTTGAAGTTTAAATGACCAAAACGAGCATGCCAAAACTCCATTTCAGCCATGGAAGAAGTATGAGCAACCAAGGCATTTGAGGCAGCCCTCTTGTATGTATCCATGCGATACAAACCATTACATAATGTACCGGACATCATGATAACATCGCCATTGCTGAAATCATGAACCATACACTTATCATCAACAAAGTGTACATGAAGTCCGGCTTTGGCAATCAACGCAACTGAAATTAAGTTCTTCTTGATACCGGGCACATACAATGCATTTTCCAAGAGAATCACACCTCCATTTGCAGCCGTAAGCTCAATTTCTCCTACTCCAATGATAGGATAAGAGGCATTGTTTGCACACACCACATGTCCTCCTTTAGGTGCATCTTTCAAAGAGGCAAAAAATCTTTTGCATGATGTTATGTGCTTTGAAGCACCACTATCAAAGAACCAATCCGAATCAGCCTCACTCACAACCATACATTTAGAATGTAAAGAAGCATCATAATGACATGTAACAACACATGGCCAAAAATCTTGAGCCATGTTAGCTTCATCATTCTTTGCATTTGCTGAATTTTTAGCAATAGACATGCCGGATTCCTTCTTCTTTTCATTGCGTTTAGCAAGCTTTCTACACTCATCAATAGTATGAACAGCCTTTCGACAATATTTGCATCTCTTCTTCTTTTGCAAATCACCATCATTAGAGGAATGAGTGGAAGAGGAAGCTTGAGGCTTTGGTTTTGATGAACCCAAAGCTGAACCATACTTGCTTTTCCCCTTTTGTGAGATAGCAAGTGCTTGCATTCCCTCAATCAAACCACTCCTATTCACTCTAGTGTGTCTCTCACACTTCTACACTCACCACTGTTGGGTGAGTGTAGAAGTGTGAGAGACACACAAGAAGCACACACAAGGAACACAAATACAGCAAGACACACAGAGAAGACAATGGCTGGAATAGCTCTCTCTATTGACGATGAACTGAACTGAAGTAAGAGCTGAATAATATCCCTAAGTACAAAGTACCACCACATATGAGAGTATCAAGTATGTGGTAACATGGGGAAGAAACCTCTAGCTAACACTAGAGTAAAAAGTGCCCATGTATAGGGAAAAGGTTCACATCAAAGCTACTCGAGGAACACATAAGTGTAACATGATAAAGCTGGGCTCTTAGGTTATTGTCAACGATTATCTACACATTCAACTGTCATTACTAAGTATTGGATTCAACAATATCAACTAAATCATACAAGGTTGGTCACTTTAGAAAGCACAATCATATCTTTACAAGAAAATCTTGTAGAGGTTGAAAAGCATATGGAAGAAAAGGAGAGAACAATTGAGAAATTAAAAACCACTGTCCAACACTTCAGAGAGACTCCACTTGGGATGCGACATAGTAGACGATCATTAACATCTCTTTCAATTGGTGGTGGAGCATGCAAACGATGAGTTTTTGCGATAAGGTTTGGCTTGTATTTGGTTCTCTTTTTGGAAGACTTATATATATATATATATATATATATATATATATATATATATATATATATATATATATATATATATATATATATATATATATATATATATATATATATATATATATGTTATGTAGGTCATTCATTGAAGATGTTAGTGCTTCATCAACAACAGAGGATCAATTCAAGTTATTAAATTCTTGTTTGACCAACAAGCAGGTGGTTAGTATTTTGGAGTCACGAATAGGAAACCTTATCAAGAAGCAAGTGATTAAAGATTTCACAAAAAAGTTACAAGATATTATCACTCCTAGAGATGTGTAGATGGTATGTGATGAAGCAGGAATTAGTACTAAAGGATACAGTGCATTGTACAATCTTTTGAAGCATTCATTACAAAGAGAAGGTATTTTGCATAATATGTTTCCATCTCCTTACAAGGTATCACTTAAGAAGTCAATGTCCAATGAAGATATAGCTAGTATTCTTGGAAACTACTTATATATAGAGGATATTATGCCTATGTCCATTTATCATTTATCTACATCCAAAAAAGAGTTGAAAAGCGTAGCTGGAAATGGATTTCCAAGCAAGGTGCATTTGCTCTTTATCCATGTCCATTTTGTACACGAGGCTATAAAGTAACAAAGGGACAACAAAAAAGACTATCTAGCTTAGATGAATACATAGATGCACCTACTTCCACAGAATGGCCATTTCCATTAGTTAATGCTCAGTTTTGCACATTGCATGCCTTCATGAGAAGATTTGATAGATTCTTCAAGCTCCACATAGAATATGCATTTTCCATGAAGCCAATTGATAAATCTGTACAAGCCATCAAAAAATTGGAAGAGTTGCTTAATTTGATTGGTTGTCATGGTGGTAATGTAACTCTAGCTGTAAAAAAACCTCGTGAATCGCAAAATAGTTTGCAACAAGTGTTAATGATAGGGAAGAAGGCAAGAAAATTTTTCAGAAGAGGTATGAGCCCTAAGAAAAATGAATGTGGGGAGCTATGGAAAGACTTGTGCATGATCACCACTGATAATGATTCTCAAATTGACCTTAGTAATAGGCGAAAGAAGGTTTGGTCATGCTTAGATAAGTTGGTAGGCTTAATGAGTCTCAATAGCTCCAACAAAAATGACCGTCAGTTGTTTCAAGATACATTAATGGAGTTTGCAAAGTGTTTCATCCTATCTTGGGGAGAGAGCAATATTACACATAACATTGTAAGTTTTCTTATTTTTTTGAATTTTCTTGTTGATAAGAGTGTGTTATATGTACTTATATCATTTCAACATATTTTATTTGCACATGGAGGATTTTTTATGCATCGATATGGTTCGTTGGAGATTTTTAGTACACAAGGATTGGAGAAGTCATATTACAAGGCTAGAGGTGCTTACTTCAAGAACACACGACATGGTGGCGGTGCAATGCAATCAAACTATATGGAAGAGATGTTTAATTGTTTTATCGTACTACATTTTCAAGGACATATGCAATGGAACGAGCCAAGGAGTCGAAAGTTGCAAAATTTGCAAGAATTAATCAACACAACTTAGCTAGTGAAAAATGGAAGTCATCATTGAGACCTTTACGTCATGCTCAATGGCGGGCTACAAGAACACGACAGGGTTCATCATGGAAGTGAAGTCATTTAATACATTCATGGCATTTTCTGAATAATTCATAAGTTTGCTACACACTAATCTCTTGTTTGCAAATTTTTAAGGTAATTTTTTATTTTTTAACTATTTTTTGTCCATTCAAATGTGAATAGAACCTTTTTAAGTGAAACATTATAAAAGGAGACTCATTGTCTCATTTCAACATTCTAGGACTATAGAGGAGGCATGAACAAAGCAAACTACAAGGAAGGATCCCATTAACTTTCCTAGCTATGTGCAAGGCACTCAGAAGCCACCATGGATGAATCACCACAAAAGGCCAAGTAGTGTCTCACGCTCTGCATCCCATCATGAAAGAGGTGGTGGTCATACCTCTGGGAGTGAACAATTGCATGAACAAGTGGCACATGGGCAATCCAGGGAAGAGGCCGTAAATCAACCCCAATCACCACCATCATCATATGATGAGCCTCCATCACCAAAGAGACCAACAAAAACAAGGGTGAAGGAACGTGCTCACAGAAAGGTAGTTTTTTATGACGATTTTGATGAATCGCATGAGGATGTGTCTCAACAACGTTCAGAATCAAGTGAGGAGAGTCAAACAATGCCACCATGGGTTAACCAAGAAATACCTACAAATCATAGGGTTACTGTAGTGGGAAAGACTCTACCAACAAATCACATACCAAATGATCAAGAGAGGGAGCAAAGCCAGCAACAACATCATGAACAAGGAGAAAGCTCAAGATGTGTGCAATGTAAGAAGAAAGTCTTTCGACCCCATCGTAGAACACCCCAACCAAGACCACAGGAAAATGTCCAACAAACACCACCACCACCACAAGCTAGAGCACCACAACAAAGAAGAAGATATACGAAGGCATTTGCAAAGATAAGGTCAAAAGACAGTTGAGCTTTGTGCAGGGTTAAGGATCCAAGCTCTAGCTTTAGAAGCTTTACAAGAGGCAGTTGAAGCATATTTGATATCAATGCTTGAGGATTCCAACCTGTGTGCCATCCATGCTAAGAGAGTCACTATACAACCGAAGGACATACAGTTAGCTAGGAGAATTAAGGGTGATCATAGCTAAGTTTTGTAATTGATCTCTACAGACAAGAGATTTTTTGTAAATTATGTCATTTTCAATGAAACATGAGCACTTCTCCTCCATTCTCTTTATAATCTCATTATTTAGAATGAAACATGAGCAGTCATTATACATTTCCATGTGTTTTCTTGTGATAATCTCTCATATATCAATGATTGTTTTCTTATCTTGTCATTTTGGTCATTGTATATTGATTAAATGCTAAAACCAAGGCCAACCACAAAAACACGAGAGAAGCTATTCCAAAGCATTTGGAATGCCTTCTCTCACGTTTTTGTGGCTGGGCCTAATTGGGCCTTCTATGAATGTTTTTTGATTGTATGGTCAATTTGGATGAGTGTTTGGGCTTGCAATGAGTGTTTGGATCTTGTATACCAAGGTAATCTTATGAAGCCTAATTTGTAAGATGGACTACTTTTGACCTCCCTATACCTTGCACTATGAATTTCTAAATACATACATGAAAAACATAGCTGTGGGACATACGAGCACACCATTTTGAAACCTAGAAAATTTTCATTCTTGAAAACATGAATTTACTGTAGTTGTACTCTCTGGTAAGGTCATCTAGGGCATTGGGATAGCAAAAGAAGCCCTGCCATAGAAACGTGGGAGAAAGCCCTGCAAAGGTCTTGCATGCCATTCTCCCACGTTTCTGTGGCAGGGCTTTCTTTGGTCTCCCAATGCCCTAGATGACCTTACCAGAGAGTTCAACTACACTAAATGCATGTTTTCAAGAATGAAAATTTTTAAAGTTTCAAAATGGTGTGCTCATATGTCTCAAAGCTATGTTTTTCATGTATGTATTTAGAAATTCATAGTGCAAGGTATAGGGAGGTCAAAAGTAGTCCATCTTACACTTGCAAGAGAGGAGTAGTCCATTAATTCATGAGGAGTGAAGTCATGCTCAATAAATTACATCTAGGTCCAAAAGAATTTCACATAATATACTCAAAAAGAAAGACTTGAGACAATTGTAAATAAAGAAAAGTGAAAATTTGATATTAATTCAATTGTTTACATCAATTGGCTTTGAGTTTCTCAATGACTCTCTTTCGACGCTCCAAAGCCATGGGTAGGGTGTAAGTCAAAATTGAGGTTGCTATTTCATCAACATTTCTAACTCCTAGACCTAGAGATATACCTATTTGACCTAAGACCTTTCCATGGAAGTTGGAACCTAAGGTTGTAGTTACAAGGGATTTCTTAACTAAAAAGATACGATTACTCCCCTGTGTAATAAACAAAGCAATTTACTTAAGGCCTTTAGACATCATGTCATGAAGTGGCCCTGAGGACTGAACTCTTTATGGATAATTACAAAATGTTCTTTGGGAAGTTTCCCAATGTAGTTTGCAAGGGACGAGCCACCTCCACGAGCCACTCGATCACCTCCACTCTTTGCTGCAAACTTGTCAACTTCAATCACCTCCTACACAAAGTTTTATGATTAGTAGCTGCATGTGGTTGTAAGAATGAATGACATGAATTGAAGATACTTACATCTTGAACTCTATCTTCTTCTTCTCCTCTCTCTTGAAGATGTAAATTAATGTTGGAGTGGGACATCCCACTCTGCTCGATTACTGGTGAGGCGGGAACCTCTGATTCCAATATCCTTTCTTGTGCATTACTAAATTGTTCTTCTGTGATATGTTGATGTTCACTTGTAAGTATGTCATTGCAAACCAATTTTATTGTGTCGGCCACTGAGTCACCAAATGGCAAATACTTTTTCTCCAACAAGTCAGAGGTACTATCCAAAGGACACTCTGACAAGTACAAAACAAACTTAGGCATTCATCGAGCCGTAGCCCGAATGCCTTCTCTACATCATGTAAAAATGAATATTCTTGTCCCTCGACAAGAACCACTCAAAAAGTTTCAATCTCCACCTCTGGAATAGTCCCTTCTGGCTCTGAAGAGGTGGATGGTTTAGGCACTTCTTTCAACTTATCATCCACACCAAGAGGATAATTTTTCTCAATAGCTTCTCTCTCTAATAGGAGATTCAAGGGTTCTTGAGGTGGTTCCTTTTTATCATCGACAAAACCACCTGTAAGAAGATGAGGGATCTCATGAGGAATTGGTTTTGGTTCCTCATTCACAAAGAAAATTGTGTCAGCAATGAATGATAGATATTTTGCACCCATCTTGCGTTTCCTATTCAATCTCCTTATAAGTGGCACAATTTCATCAAGAAGGTGCCCTGCTTCCTCTGCAATTACCTGGAACTGTTTCAATCATTTTGCAAATGCCTCATCACCTTTGTGAATGTAGGTGAGAAGGTCACATGGAACCCATGTTCCATCATATGGTGGTATTTTGATGGAGAAACACAATATATGAACTTGCATATATTGAAGTAGCTCCTCCAAAGCATCGGCATTCATTTGCATGGTTCCATGGAGGTCAGGAACCTTGGGGAGAAGATCATATAGGTCATGTTGACCTTTATAATCTGAATCCTCCAAAAATTCTAGAAACTTTTGGCGTGCGCTCTTAGTAGGTACAGAGGTGGAAGCCATAGCTTGCAAATGCGGACTGCTCTATCACTCAATGTAGTTGCAGAAGTGAGAAATGAGGAGAGATGACTCCTATTTATAACTTTTCTAGAATTTTTAAGTGATGGGTCCCACTTTCTCATAGAAGTGACTTTTCCTTAAATTAAAACATAAGAGTTTTGGAAAGGAAAATTTTGACATTTGAGATCACATCAAAGAAAATAAACAATAAGAATGCTCTTTCAAGAAAAACCTTGAGAATGTACAGATACAAGTAGAATGTGGCCAAAATATCCTTGAAGCAAATGTGAAAATATTTTCATTGCAAAAATAGGTTTGTTTACAGGTTTCACACTATCTTTACAAAAAAGAGCTATGACAATGAAATTTCAGTTCCATCCATGCTCCAATCTGCAAGATAATAAGATATATATATATGTATATGTATATATGAAATACAACTCTTACCTTCTTCCCTCGTATTCGAAATTTGAAATCATGAAGATCATCATATCCCATGATAAGTAAGTGCTCTCTCAAGTTGGCCAAGTTCTAGTGTTGATTAACTAAAAACACCTCCATATCATTGTTTGGTAACTTCACATTAATTTCAAATGAAACTAAAGATCCCTCCGAGCTTTGCAAAGGTATCCACTCTCCTAGTTTACACATCCAATGATCATAATAAAATCTAATGTACAAAGAGGTGCAATGTTTTAAATAGCGAAACCCTATACCTGTGTCACCAATTCTACAACGATATCTATCCCCTTTTGACAATCCTTCTACATAACCCTAGTTTTCCCCTACCAAACCTTCTCCTACCTCGTATGTAATATCTTTACATAGGAACATTGTAGGAGTTTCTACAAAAGGAATGACTTGAAATATGAAAACAAAGCAATGGATTGGTAGAGTCCAATGAAGACCTATTGATCTAGACACTCGCATGAATTTCAAAGAGTTATGTATGTCCATCACCATCTTACGCTTGAAAGATGATATGGACCAAAAATCAGGTTTTGGCCACTCTAAACTAAGAAGAGAATCAACTTTGATAATCTCCAACCTTCCATATTCACCATCTGTAGAAGGAACAATGTACTTGTGAGTGTAAAAAAAGATCCTTTCACGAATAAGTTTAGCAGGAGGTACATCTAGAAACACTAATGCCCCAGTGTCTGCATGTAATGCTTTGAAAGTTCTTGTAAGACTATGAAGTGGTTGCTCTTCCACTAAACTAGAAGGAAATATGATTGTAACAAAGAAAAACATATGAGATGAGTAATTAAGACATTTAACACCACGAAGCATTGAAAAAATAAAAATACTCACAATGGATTGGATATCTAATTCTATTAGAGTTTTCTAACTTCATGGTTGAAACTGTGAAGACATGTTCTACAATAGCAACCATCCCACCATGTGTTTGCTGCTTGAAGCCTAAGAGCTTACCTTTCCAATGAAGATCCAAATTTCCACGATCTCGAACACGATGAGGACCAAGTCCAGATGGCTGCATGTACACCCATGCACCTTTGCAAAAATCTTGTGGTAGCCAACTTCCTTCCATTGTTTTGATGTTGTGGCACGTCATTCTGTGAACTTCATCTTTTGGTCGCCTACGAGCTCTAGAGGTTTCCATGGGAGTAAGAGTTGTTGTCATTGCTGCAGAAGTTGGGGAATGGTAGGAGGAGAAACAATGCTTCTGTTGTATGGTATGGAGGGAATAGAGGTGAAAAATATGACTTTTTGGGTTTTGGGTATGAAAATGGGAGTTTGAAGAGGGAAAGTAGAGTTTTTTGAGTTATTTTGAGAAAAGTCACTTTTTTAAAAAAACATGCATGTATTTTGAATTAGAAGTCAAAAATAGCACTTTTGACCATGAAAAGTGATATGGAGGTCATTTAATGGTATTATGATGTGTTTTACAAATTTTTTAAACTTTTGAATTTTTGGGCCCAACCTAATTACGAGATTTCTTCTCTCTCTAGAAGACAACCCTGAACATAGAGGAATCTTGTCCCCTCTTCCCCCTTCAGCCTAGTATTTTATAGAGTATAGACTATGGCGACCACCCTGTTCTGATTGGTCCATCACTAATCACTCCTTAAGCTAAAAGGCCCATGTAGGGTTCACCTTTTTTCCTAATGGGGATATCTTGTATCTATCACATATTCTTGTATCAATTTACCTACGTGGGTGTTCTTGTAATCATAAGTGTATTTCCGAAATCTTGTCTACTGTAGTCAGAGAGCACAATCTAGCGCTCCCCTGACATTTTGGCAAGACTACCTTCATCAAGACCAGGAGCCATGGAGATTACTTGAGAATGATTTTTTTCTGCACTTAAAGTCATTCAACAAGAAGTCCAAGAGATAGGAGAAAACCAACAAAGAATTCAACAACAGAATATTCAAGATGTAATCAAAGAACTTCAAAGGCAAATCCAAGAGCTGCAGATCATTGTAAATCAATCTTCTTCAAGTACCCCCATGATAACTAACGCTAAGAAAATCCCAAAAGTGAGCATGCCTGAGAAATTTGATGGGAAAAGATCAAAGTTTTGAGGATTTGTGCAACAAGTGAAGCTATTCATAAGGATGCAACCAGATAGGTACCGAGATGATGCTTCTCAAGTAGGACTCATAGGAACTCTATTATGTGGTCTTGCTCTTTGATGGTTTGCCCCTATCCTTGAGAAGGATATGGATATTTTGCATGATTTCAAGACCTTTATTCGAGAGTTCACAACTTCGTTTGGAGATACCAATTGTTCACGTGTTGCCAAAACAAAGCTAACGAAGCTACATCAAGGAAATAGGCCTGCATCTACCTATGCATTAGAATTCAGACAAATCATTTGTGACCTCACATGGCACGAGGATTATTTTATCAACCAATTTTGATGGGGCTTACGTGATGATGTTAAGGACCTCATGTTAACCATGCCCAAGGTAAATACTTTGAATGATTTCATGAATCAAGCAATTGAGTGTGACAATAGGTTGTTTGAGAGAAAACAAGAGAAGAAGATTTCTGTTCACGATCGAGAATACAAGTTTATCTCAGTTCCTCAACAACATATGTTGGAAGAATCTCAACTATAACCCATGCAGTTGGATAACATTGGAGTCCAAGGACTTACACCAAAGGAAAGAAAACATCGAAAAGACAATGGGTTATGCTTTTATTGTGGAGATCATGATCATATGGTATTCGAATGTCCTAAGAAGAAGAAGCAAGTTGGAATTAAGACTTCTACAATCACCATCCCACATCAAAAGGATCATCATCGAAATCAGAAGAGGAGTACTACCCATCATGAGAATCATGGCTATGATTCTGTACCTAGATATACTACAAACCCTTTTCAGTTTCATCATGGATATCCATCATCATCATGTTCCAGTACCACATATCAAGAATTCTACAAAGACCAAGAGCTATGAAGATTCAAGTCTTAGAAGATCTCAGATTCACATAACCGCTCCTCATGGAACTCATTGCTTAAGGGGGAGGTGATGTCATGGACACAAAGGAAACCATCTTGAACCTTAGATTCCATGTCAATTTCTATATCTCATGATTGGCTCAGAGTTTGGAGACTAATGCTTCCATTGCATCCGAAACGTGCAAAACCCCAAGATTGGCTGTCTATTTGCTGAATTCTGACACCAGGGGGTCTTGTTTTCGGTTGATGAGATCATGATGACATCATCAAGTCACAACCGCCATAGAGAACCACCTTTGAACACCTATAAATGGAGGGATTCACCACATTCATTCTCAGTCTTGCCAATGCCAGTCTTGGGAGCTCAAGGGATCCTGATCACCAAGTAAGTACTTTCAAGTTCCAGTTCAAGTTCTAGTCTTGTTTCTTGCTCTAGTCTTGTCTAGTCTTGTATTGTGGACATCCTTTCTTGTCCTATTGTAATCTCGTAGTACAAGATCCTTTCTAGTTATTTCTTGTATCCAGTTCATATCCCTAAAGGGAATTCTTGTAACCGAGATATCTTGTTTCCTACCTACGATCCCTGGTTGTGGGATCTCCTATATCATCTCTAGTCTAGTTTTCCATACCTACCGATCCCACGTTGTGGGATATCTTGTATCCATCACATATTCTTGTATCATTTTACCTATGTGGGTGTTCTTGTAATCAGAAGTGTATTTCCGAAATCTTGTCTAGAGAGCATAATCTAGTGCTCCCCTGACATTTTGGCAAGACTATCTTCATCAAGACCAAGCACCATGCATTCCCTGTGCAAGGAGATTCAATCTACCATAAAGGAATTGATCAAACACATCCAAGAGATGAAAAGATTGCTACGACAAGATGATCGATCAATTTCAAGCTATGCCTTGAATATCAAGATGTTGTTTCGTGGAACTACATATCAAGAAGACTACATGGTTAATCAGTTTTCAAGTGGCCTCAATCCTAAAGTCAAATAACTCTTGCTATCCATGCCTCAAGCAAATACCTTGATGTTATCAGTCAGGCAGTTCAATGTGAGAATCAATTATTCAAAGAAAGCCAAGTCAAAGAGCTAGAAGTGCTGAATAATCAAGACACTATTCCTTAGGAACCCGAATCAAGAATCCTTGAAGCCCCAAAAGTCATTCCAAATGATATGGAGTATACATATTATGAAGATATCAAGAAGGTAAAGGATAAGGAAGAGTTCATCTTCAATCAAGGAGCTATGCTTACTCAAGGAAATCCATCAAAGATCTTGGAAACACCACAACATTCCACAAGAAGCTCAAAGGATCTATCACATGAAGAACCTAAGGAAGCTGAAGAGAGACCCAATCCTTCACCACTGATCAAGATTCAGGATTATGAAGAATTCTAGGTCGTGCATGTATTAGATTCAAGGATCTCTCAAGAAAGATTCAAATGCCTTATTCATTGGAAAGCGTATGACCTCAGTGATCGTACTTGGGAGCTTATAGAAAATTTTCAAAGAGCAAAAATCAAGTTTCATGAATTCCATAAGAAGAATCCAATGAAACCCAAGCTAGAGAACATGGCCGCTCCTCGTGGAACTCGTTGCTTGAGGGGGAGGTGATGTCATGGATACAAAGGAAACCATCTTGAACCTTAGATTCCATGTCAATTTCTATATCTCATGATTGGCTCAGAGTTTGGAGAAACTAATGCTTCCATTGCATCCAAAAGGTGCCAAAACCCCAAGATTGATTGTCTATTTGCTGAATTGTGATATCGGGAGGTCTCGTTTCCAATTGATGACATCATGATGACATCATCAAATCATAACCGCCATGGAGAACCGCCTTTGAACACCTATAAAAGGAGGGATTCACCACATTCATTCTCAATCTTGCCAATGCCAGACTTGGGATCTCAAGGGATCCTGATCACCAAGTAAGTACATTCAAGTTCCAGTTCAAGTTGTAGTCTTGTTTCTTGCTCTAGTCTTGTCTAGTCTTGTATTGTGGACATCCTTTCTTGTCCTATTGTAATCTCATAGTACAAGGTCCTTTCTAGTTATTTCTTGTATCCAGTTCATATTCTTGAAGGGAATTCTTGTAACCGAGATATCTTGTTTCCTACCTATGATCCCAGGTTGTGGGATCTCCTATATCATCTCTAGTCTGTTTTTCCATACATATCGATCCCGCGTTGTGGGATATCTTGTATCGATCACATATTCTTGTATCATTTTACCTACGTGGGTGTTCTTGTAATCAAAAGTGTATTTCCGAAATCTTGTCTACTATAGTCAGAGAGCACAATCTAGTGCTCCCTTGACATTTTGGCAAGACTATCTTCATCAAGACTAGGCACCATGGATTCGCTATGCAAGGAGATTCAATCTACCATAAAGGACTTGATAAAACACAACCAAGAGATGAAAATATTGCTATGACAAGATGATCGATCAGTTTCAAGCTATGCTTTGAATATCAAGATGTTGTTAGTGGAACTACATATCAAGAAGACTACATGGTTAATCAGTTTTGAAGTGGCCTCAATTTTGAAGTCAAATATCTCTTGCTATGCATGCCTCAAGCAAATACCTTGGAGGATGTTATCAGTCAGGCAGTTCAATGTGAGAATCAATTATTCAAAGAAAGCCAAGTCAAAGAGCTAGAAGTGCTAAATAATCAAGATACTATTCCTTAGGAATCCGAATCAAGAATCTTTGAAGCCCCAGAAGTCATTCCAATTGATATGGAGTATACATATTATGAAGATATCAAGAAGGTAAAGGATAAGGAGGAGTTCATCGTCAATCAAGGAGCTATGCTTACTCAAGGAACTCCATCAAAGATCTTGGAAACACCACAACATTCCACAAGAAGCTCAAAGGATCTATTGCATGAAGAACCTAAGGAAGCTGAAGAGAGACCCAGTCCTTCACCACTGATCAAGATTCAGGATTATGAAGAATTCAAGGTCATGCATGTATTAGATTCAAGGATCTCTCAAGAAAGATTCGAATGCCTTATTCATTCGAAAGCATATGACATCAGTGATCGTACTTGGGAGCTTATAGAAAATCTTCAAAGAGCAAAAATCAAGTTTCATGAATTCCATAAGAAGAATCCAATGAAACCCAAGCTAGTGAACATGGGCGCTCCTCGTGGAACTCGTTCCTTTATGGGGAGGTGATGTCATGGACACAAAGGAAACCATCTTGAACCTTAGATTCCATGTGAATTTCTATATCTCATGATTGGATCAGAGTTTGGAGAAACTAATGCTTCCATTGCGTCCGGAATGTGCCAAAACCCCAAGATTGACTGTCTATTTGCTGAATTGTGACATCGGCAGTTCTTGTTTCCAGTTGATGACATCACATGACATCATCAAGTCGTAACCGCCATGGAGAACCGCCTTTGAACACCTATAAAAGGAGGGATTTACCACATTCATTCTCAGTCTTTCCAATGCCAGTCTTGGGAGCTCAAGTTATCCTGATCACCAAATAAGTACTTTCAAGTTCCAGTTCAAGTTCTAGTCTTGTTTCTTGCTCTAGTCTTGTCTAGTCTTGTATTGTGGACATCCTGTCTTGTCGTATTGTAATCTCATAGTACAAGATCCTTTCTAGTTATTTCTTGTATCCATTTCATATCCCTGAAGGGAGTTCTTGTAACCGAGATATCTTGTTTCCTACGTACGATCACGAGTTGTGGGATCTCCTATATCATCTCTAGTCTAGTTTTGCATACATATCGATCCCGCGTTGTGGGATATCTTGTATCAATCACATATTCTTGTATAATTTTACCTACGTGGGTGTTCTTGTAATCAAAAGTGTATTTCCGAAATCTTGTCTACTGTAGTCAGAGAGCACAATCTAGTGCTCCCTTGACATTTTGGCAAGACTATCTTGGTCAAGACCAGGCACCATGGATTCCCTATGCAAGGAGATTCAATCTACCATAAAGGACTTGATCAAACACATCCAAGAGATGAAAAGATTGCTACGACAAGATGATCGATCAGTTTCAAGCTATGCCTTGAATATCAAGATGTTGTTTTGTGGAACTACATATCAAGAAGACTACATGGTTAATCAGTTTTGAAGTGGCCTCAATCCTGAAGTCAAATATCTCTTGCTATCCATGCCTCAAGCAAATACCTTGGAGTATGTTATCAGTCAGGCAGTTCAATGTGAGAATCAATTAATCAAAGAAAGCCAAGTCAAAGAGGTAGAAGTGCTGAATAATCAAGACAATATTCCTCAATAATCGGAATCAAGAATCTTTGAAGCCCCAGAAGTCATTCCAAATGATATGGAGTATATATATTATGAAGATATCAAGAAGGTAAAGGATAAGGAGGAGTTCATCTTCAATCAAGGAGCTATGCTTACTCAAGGAACTCCATCAAGGATCTTGGAAACACCACAACATTGCACAAGAAGCTCAAAGGATCTATTGCATGAAGAACCTAAGGGAGCTGAAGAGAGACCCAATCCTTCACCACTGATCAAGATTCAGGATTATGAAGAATTCAAAATCCTGCATGTATTAGAATCAAGGATCTCTCAAGAAAGATTCGAATGCCTTATTCATTGGAAAGCATATGACATTAGTGATCGTACTTGGGAGCTTATAGAAAATCTTCAAAGAGCAAAAATCAAGTTTCATGAATTCCATAAGAAGAATCCAATGAAACCCAAGCTAGAGAACATGGCCGCTCCTCATGGAACTCGTTGCTTGAGGGGGAGGTGATGTCATGGACACAAAGGAAACTAACTTGAACCTTAGATTCCATGTCAATTTCTATATCTCATGATTGGCTCAGAGTTTAGAGAAACTAATGCTTCTATTACGTCCAGAACGTGCCAAAACCGCAAGATTGACTATCTATTTGCTGAATTGTGATATCGGGAGGTCTCGTTTCCAGTTGATGACATCATCAAGTCATAACCGGCACGCAGAACTGCCTTTGAACACCTATAAAAGGAGGGATTCACCACATTCATTCTCAGTCTTGCCAATGCCAGTCTTGGGAGCTCAAGGGATCCTGATCACCAAGTAAGTACTTTCAAGTTCCAGTTCAAGTTCTAGTCTTGTTTCTTGCTGTAGTCTTGTCTAGTCTTGTATTCTGGACATCCTTTCTTGTCCTATTGTAATCTCATAGTACAAGATCCTTTCTAGTTATTTCTTGTAACCAGTTCATATCCCTGAAGGGAATTCTTGTAACCGAGATATCTTGTTTCCTACCTACGATCCCGGGTTGTGGGATCTCGTATATCATCTCTAGTCTAGTTTTCCATACCTATCGATCCCACGTTGTGGGATATCTTGTATCAATCACATATTCTTGTATCATTTTACCTACGTGTGTGTTCTTGTAATCAGAAGTGTATTTCCAAAATCTTTTCTACTGTAGTTAGAGAGCACAATCTAGTGCTCCCCTAACATTTTGGCAAGACTATCTTCATCAAGACCAGGCACCATGGATTCTCTATGCAAGGAGATTCAATCTACCATAAAGGACTTGATCAAACACATCCAAGAGATGAAAAGATTGCTACGACAAGATGATCGATCAGTTTCAAGCTATGCATTGAATATCAAGATGTTGTTTCGTAGAACTACATATCAAGAAGACTACATGGTTAATTAGTTTCGAAGTGGCCCCAATCCTAAAGTCAAATATCTCTTGCTATCCATGCCTCAAGCAAATACCTTGGAGGATGTTATCAGTCAGGAGGTTCAATGTGAGAATCAATTATTCAAAGAAAGGTCACTCAAAGAGCTAAAAGTGTTGAATAATCAAGACACTATTCATCACGAATCCGAATCAAGAATCTTTGAAGCCCCAGAAGTCATTCCAAATGATATGGAGTATACATATTATGAAGATATCAAGAAGGTAAAGGATAAGGAGGAGTTCATTGTCAATCAAGGAGCTATGCTTACTTAAGGAACTCCATCAAAGATCTTGGAAACACCACAACATTCCACAGGAAGCTCAAAGGATATATTGCATGAAGAACCTAAGGAAGCTGAAGAGAGACCCAGTCCTTCACCACTGATGAAGATTCAGGATTATGAAGAATTCAAGGTCGTGCATGTATTAGATTCAAGGATCTCTCAAGAAAGACTCGAATGCCTTATTCATTGGAAAGCGTATGACATTAATGATCGTACTTGGGAGCTTATAGAAAATCTTCAAAGAGCAAAAATCAAGTTTCATGAATTCCATAAGAAGAATCCAATGAACCCAAGTTCCAGTTCAAGTTCTAGTCTTGTTTCTTGCTCTAGTCTATTCTTGTATTGTGGACATCCTTTCTTATCCTATTGTAATCTCATAGTACAAGTTCCTTTCTAGTTATTTCTTGTATCCAGTTCATATCCCTAAAGGGAATTCTTGTAACCGAGATATGTTGTTTCCTACCTATGTTCCCGGGTTGTGGGATCTCCTATATCATCTCTAGTCTAGTTTTCCATACCTATCGATCCCGCATTGTAGGATATCTTGTATCTATCACATATTCTTGTATCATTTTACCTACATGGGTGTTCTTGTAATCAGAAGTGTATTTCTAAAATCTTGTCTACTATAGGTTGAGAGCACAATCTAGTGCTTCCCTGACATTTTGGCAAGACTATCTTCATCAAGACCAGACACCATGGATTCCCTATGCAAGGAGATTCAATCTACCATAAAGGACTTGATCATACACATCCAAGAGATGAAAAGATTGCTACGACAGGATGATCGATTAGTTTCAAGCTATGCCTTGAATATCAAGAGTTTGTTTCGTGGAACTACATATCAAGAAGACTACATGGTTAATCAGTTTCAAAGTGGCCTCAATCGTGAAGTCAAATATCTCTTGCTATCCATGCCTCAAGCAAATACCTTGGAGGATGTTATCACTTAGGCAGTTCAATGTGAGAATCAATTATTCAAAGAAAGCCAAGTCAAAGAGCTCGAAGTGCTGAATAATCAAGACACTATTCCTCAGGAATCCGAATCCAAAATCTTTGAAGCCGCAGAAGTCATTCCAAATGATATGGAGTATACATATTATGAAGATATCAAGAAGGTAAAGGATAAGGAGGAGTTCATCTTCAATCAAGGAGCTATGCTTACTCAAGGAACTCCATCAAACATCTTGGAAACACCACAACATTCCACAAGAAGCTCAAAGGATCTATCGCATGAAGAACCTAAGGAAGCTAAAGAGAGACCCATTCCTTCACCACTGATCAAGATTCATGATTATGAAGAATTCAAGGTCGTGCATGTATTAGATTCAAGGATCTCTCAAGAAAGATTCGAATGCCTTATTCATTGGAAAGCGTATGACATTAGTGATCGTACTTGGGAGCTTATAGAAAATCTTCAAAGAGCAAAAATCAAGTTTCATGAATTCCATAAGAAGAATCCAATGAAACCCAAGCTAAATAACATGGCCGCTCCTCATGGAACTCGTTCCTTGAGGGGGAGGTGATATCATGGACACAAAGGAAACCATCTTGAACCTTATATTCCATGTGAATTTCTATATCTCATGATTGGCTCAGAGTTTGGAGAAACTAATGCTTCCATTGCGTCTGGAAGGTGCCAAAACCCCAAGATTGACTGTCTATTTGCTGAACTGTGACATCGTGAGGTCTTGTTTCCAGTTGATGACATCACGATGATATCATCAAGTCGTAACCGCCATGGAGAACCGCCTTTGAACACCTATAAAAGGAGGGATTCACCACATTCATTCTCAGTCTTGCCAATGCCAGTCTTGGGAGCTCAAGGGATCTTGGTCACCAAGTAAGTACATTCAAGTTCCAGTTCAAGTTCTAGTCTTGTTTCTTGCTCTAGTCTTCCCTAGTCTTGTATTGTGGATATCATTTCTTGTCCTATTGTAATCTCATAGTACAAGATCCTTTCCAGTTATTTCTTGTATCTAGTTCATATCCTTGAACGGAATTCTTTTAACCGAGATATCTTGTTTCCTACCTACGATCCCGAGTTGTGGGATCTCCTATATCATTGATCACATATTCTTGTATCATTTTACCTACGTGGGTGTTCTTGTAATCAGAAGTGTATTTCTGAAATCTTGTCTACTGTAGTTAGAGAGCACAATCTAGTGCTCCCCTGACAGATCCATAGGGATCAGTCCTTGTGTGTGAGGGACAAGGGCCAGCTAGCCAAGGTCCCAAACTTGAGGGATATCTGAGGGTATTCTATAGTGATGGGGATGAGTGTTACATGATGGCCACATGGAGACACTAGACCATCCCAGATCATTGCTATTTTTAGAGTACAAGAGGGTATATATGGATGGGAGGAGAGAGACACACACATCATTCAATTTCTTTGTCACACGTGCATATATAAAGCATCTATAAATGTGAAAGAATTGCCATTAACAAGAGTCAGAATGATCTGTGCAACTCCCATTATAGGATAAGATGAGTTTTTAGCACATGTGATAGTATTCCCTATGGGGGGAGGCTCAAGTAAAGTGAAGAAACTGCACCACGAGGTAATATGTTTGGTTGCACCACTGTCAAAGTCCCAAACATCCGAGTCTACTACATAAATACATTTCTCATGAGAAGATGGATCATAGCTGCAAACACTAGTAAATACCCATTCTTCATTCTGAACAAGATTAACAGACGTTGTTTTAAGTGTAGAGGTCTTTGCAACAATCATTTCAACCTCTTTCTTCTTAGCCAATTTAGGACAATTCTTTACGAAATGATCATTTGCCTTATAATACTTGCGAAAATGTTTCTACTTCTCTATTTTCTTGTCACCTTTGTCTTCCTTCTTTGTTTTTGTAGTATTAACATATTCTTACTTACTAGTAGATGAGATCCATTTAGCTTTGACCTTCTGAGTAGCTAAGAAAGCTTGATTTACAACACACATAATTGACATGTTCTTCTTGGACTGATTTTTGTGTAATAGAATAGAGACTAAATCCTCAAATGTTGAGGCATTTGGATTACTTTTCATTCTCAATCAAAGAGTAGAAGCCAAACTCTGATAAGAATTTGGAAGATAGCTAAGAATAGTTTGCACAAACAAACTATCTTGCAAGATATCATAAACAAAAATCAACTAATCCTTCAAATCTTTGATCTTTATCAAAAAATTAGCCATTGAATCTTCTTCATTCATATTCTCACTCTCCAACCGTTTTCAAAGGTAAGCAACATGAACCTCATTTCTTGCCTAGGATAATGTTGTAAGAGTATCGCAAGCACTTTGCAAATCTGCCATCTGAACAAATTTGCTCCACATTAGGTATGATTGGAAATTGAGTAGGAAATTGAAGATCATCATCTTCAACACCATTTGCATCACCTTCAATCACTATATTTTTAGGTATATTAGGATGTTTTCCAACACCCTGCACAATATTCAATAGCCCTTTTGCTACCAATACGTGACACATCATGTATGCCCACAATGGGTAATTACTATCATCCAACTTATCCTCAACATCCAACATATGGAATAAATTGTTGCTTTGAGCCATGGACAATCACTAAAAACCCTGATGTAGAAAACTGATTGTATCTCAAAAATTTGAAAAGAAATACTCTATTGAGCTCTGTCAAATTTGTAGCAGACTTTGAGGTACTTATATTAGCAGACTAAAACCTATATATATGTTTGGCACAAAAAGGCAAAATTTCTTGCATATTCTCTATGATAGTGAGTTTGGAAATCGAAACAAGGTAAAATCAAAATTTCAATGCCAAAAATCAGATAGTTTTTGAACACCTAATCACCTTGAGTATGCTCACCAATTTTCATGGAATTCTCAGATTGTGACTAGGGGGGTGCCAATGATGCCTTAGAGGAAGAAACATCCTACTCTAATACCAATGGTTGGAGTTTGAGGCCTATGGAAGCACATACATAGCACAAGTAAAAAGAAGAAGCTTGGAGTGTTAACAACACAATACTAAATGTATCACCAAGTGAGTGCACAAAGATAAGTGAGTTGTTAGGGTTATAGGCAAATGAATGAGCCTAAAAAAACAAAAATTTCATAGTGAGGGAAAAAGGTTCATTGATGGTCCTAATTGTGTTCACACACATCAGTATGAAAATATATCAATAATGGAGTCTATAAAATAATATCAATACTGGAGTCTATAAAATAATATATCAACAAGGGAGTCTATAAAAGAATATCAATATATTCCTAAGAGATAGAGTATGCCAAGGACATGTCATGGACAACAAATGACCATTTTGCGAAGAAAAAACAAAAAAGGAAAAATATTTTTCTCTTAATTTCTAAAAATGTTGATCAATATGGATAGCAATGTTGTTTCCCTTAAAATTAAATCTAGCATTTTGTCACATTTATCAAAGGACTTGAGAAAGTTTTTGGGAAATAAGAGAGAATAAAAAAATCCCAAGCTCCTAGCTTAATGACTATTGAATACTATCTTTAACAATTCTTGGACCTCAAACGAGCACCAAAGTATGAAGCAACTCACGGTGTGCCTCTTTTTACTTTGCAACTCGATAACTCTCTTTCCTTTTAGATTCGATTATAACTTTGATATTACAAAGTTATCAGGAAAAGAAGGCCTTTGGAATTGTGAAAATAGATCCCAAAGCACTTAGAAGTGTGTAGCTATTGCATATTCTGTTGTGAAGTGATGTGAGTGTGCACAAACAAAAAGAGATAAAGACGGGCTTTCAAGTTTGGGTGTCAAGAAAAAAAAAGGGATATGTGAGCCTAGAATTGGATTCTACTCAAAGATCTCAACTCAATCTTTTCATTACCATCTCACAAGCATCAACATCTAGATCATTCCCCAACAATGGACCTAGATAATATGGGCATAATTTTGAACATTTTCAAAGCTCACTAATGTCAAATGGTGCATCGAACATAATCAAAATTGTCAATATGAAGTAAGATCCTATCAATGGCACATAGAACCTCTTCCAAGATGGCATCGCTTCTCCAAGTGATGCTTGCTTCCAATTGATTTGACTATGAAAACTCAAAATGTTAGCAAGTCTCTATGAGACCGAGCAGATCCTAGGGCACAAAAAGAAGAGGTGACCAAGGTCTTCTCTACCATAGAGGCATCACTTACACCATTGAGGGCCCCTCCAAATTTTATTAGCTTTAACATTGGTCCAAATTCCTTGGCTAAAGATTTATCACATAAGAACCAAATTTTTGTTCTCAATGAAAGGATGCCATAGTTCCATGAACTTAAATTGCCATTTGATACAAGGCCACTTTAGACACCATCTCCTATTAATGGAGATATGCAAGTCAAAGTGCTTCTTGAAACTCGGTTTCTTATCCAATTTGTTACGGTTGTTCCATCTTAACCCTTCAATTTGCTAGGGATCATGCCTAAGAAGGAGGCGAGTCTTTGGGGTTCTCTTGAGAATTGATTTTGTGTCTTAATACGCACCAATCTTCATAGTCAACTATCCTAGGTAGGTCTATTTCCTTAATCTAATCCAATGTCTTCTCTCTTGATTCTAGAGATGTTTTCACATACAAAACCCTTTGTTCCATAATTTCTTTTCCCTTTTGAGGATCTCTAAGTCGATTTATTTGATTCCCCAAATAGGGAACCAAATAGAATCATTTTATCTAATCCTTGCTACACACTTCCGATCTTTGTTGACCTTAATGTGTGGTTTCATCTTGTTCCACCTCTTCCACAAGGAGTTGACTAAGTCCTGTTGATATATTTCAGTAGTGATGTGTGTGAACACACTAGGACTGCCGGGGCACTTTTTTCCCTCTTTAGGAGGGTTTTTTTCCTCAGCTTGTATAAGATTCTTCTTCTTCCTTATGCTATTCATGTGCTTTGTAGACATCAAACTCGAACAATGGGTATCAAAGAAGGTCGTCGCTTCATCTAGGACATTGTGACACCCCTCCAACCACAATCTCAGAATCACAAAAAATTTGGTGAGTATATATACATGTTTTGGTTCATCAGTACAAGTGCCTTGAAGTCTTCTACAAGTTTAACAAATCTCGATAGGGTAATTCTGTTCAACTTTTTGAGATATAGTCATTTTTCTCCATCAAGGTGTTTTAGTTGATGGCCATGGCTTTAAACAATGATGTATTCTCTATGTTGGTTGTTGGGGATAAGTTGGATGGTACCAATTACCCATTATGGGCATATATGATGTGTAATGTATTGATCACAAAAGGACTTTGAAATATTGTGCAGGGTGTAGAAAAATGGCATGCTACACTTGCAAATACAATTATTGAAGGTGATTCAGATGGTGTTGAAGATGATGATCTTCAAGTTCTTGTTCGTGTTGCGGTTCTTGATCCACCTATTTCAAAGCAACTTCGTTGGGATGGTAGAGATGCTCAAGCACAAGCATTGAAAGCTTTGCCTATCAAACATGCCATTATCCCTCACATTAGCTCTTGCAAAACAACAAAGAATTCTTGAGATACACTTACCACTTTGTACTAGGAATAAAATGAGGATCATGTTTCTTACCTTTGAAAATAGTTGGAGAGTGAGAATATGAATGAAGGAGATTCTATGGACAGTTGAAGATCAAAGATTTGAAGAAGCAATTGATTTCTGTTGATGAAGTCTTGCCAAACTCACTTGTGCATACTAATCGAAATAGTCTTCCACATTCATATCAGAGCTATGCTTCTACTCTTCAGTTGATGATGAAAGGCAATCCAAATGCTTTAACATTTGAGGAGTTAGTCTTTGTTTTGTTATAGGAAGAATAGTCTAGGTAGAACAAGTCCATTATGCATGTTGCAGATCAAGCTTTCCTAGCTAGTCACAAGGGCAAAGATAAATGGAGCTCATCTACTAGTAAGCAAAAAACTAAGAATTCTACACAATTGAAAAAGGAAGAAAAAATCGGGAAGAAAAGAAAAAAGCAAAACTATTTTCAAATACTATAAAGGAATGAAGAATAGGCATTTACTATTGTTTGTAGTTATGAACACCTTCTCATGAATAGTGTATGTCTGCAGTAGACTCAGAGGTTTGGTACTTTGACAATGGGTAACCATACATATAACCTTGCAACATAGTTTCCTCAGTTCACTTGAGCCTACCCCCCAGGGAATATTTTCACATGCGTCAACAACTCCTCTTATCCCATAATGGGAGTTGGTAAGATCATTCTCACTACTGCTGATGGTAGTCTTTCAGATTGTTAGATGCTTTGTTCATGCCGAGGATCAAGAAAAATTTGTTATCAGTTTAACCATTGCCAAGATTGGCTTGGTTGTGAAAATTGTTGATGATGGATGTAAAATTCATGATTTGTCAAATGCCAATGTTATTATTACTTCTTGCATTTTATGTCATGGGCTGTATAGCTTATAGATTAGTCAAAAGTATTTATGTGCTTGAAATAGTTTCTAGGTACTCTCTCTCTCTCTCTCTCTCTCTCTATATATATATATATATATATATATATATATATATATATATATATATATATATATATATATATATATATATATATATATATATATATATATATATATATATATATATATATATATATATATATATATATCTGTGTGTGTATGTATATATACATGTATAAGTATATGTATATGTAGTACATGTATATGTATACCAATATGTACACATACACATGTACGTACATGCACACATACACGTATACATACACATACACGTACACATACACATACACGTACACGTAAACGTACACATACACGTACACGTACACATACATGTACACGTACACGTACATGTACACATATATGTACATGTGTTGAAAATCAAGTCTCAATCATGCAAAAAGGCTCAACCACGAGTTTTTCAAGTGGACCAATAAAAAAGGAGGACCCAAAGTCATGGAATAAAGATAAAGCTCCACCAAACTCAATCATATTCAAATCTCATCAAATCAGCCACCAAAAAGTGCACCTAAACTGATTGGTGGGTGGTTAGCTAGATTGTAGGAAAAGTAAAAGTCTATATAAACATCATCCCACCTTTGTTTCTTGAGTTGTATGCATTCCACAAGTTTCCCACTTAGTTTAGTAGTCATAAACTCCAGCAAGTAGCCGCCTAGCTTGCTTACCTCATTTTCTCATGATTTTGCTCCGCTCTATCTAGAGGTGTAGTTAGGCTTTTCCAAATCTGATTGTACAAGATTGCAGAGCATTGTTTGATCTCTCATTGTAAACAATTTCATTGATTTAAAGCTTCATTTGGTCTCTCATATTGTGCCGTGAACTTTGCCAAAGTTTCAAGTTATTTGGCTGAGTGAGTTGTGAGAAATTGCCAACTTTGTGAAGGTATATCTCTGCACATAGGCAAAGAGTGTTGCAAACAGGTAGCCTGTTTTGCAGAGGGTGCGTCTCCCAGCTAGAGAATCCATTTGGGATGATTTAAAGCTTGTTGGGTAGCTCTTATAGTCTACTACAATTTTGCGAAATTTCATTATAAGACTCTGTAGTGGTGCAGACAAAATTCAGAACAGTGAGCATATATCACTGCTTGTGGACCTAGTGGAGGGCAGCCATCTTCCATTTTTGCATTGGGGTGTTAGAATCATCCCCCATTTGTGGTATCAGAGACATTTTGGAGGCTTGAAGAAATCAATGGCATCATATTGAAGACTTGAAGGGATCAAGACAACTCGTGGAAGCACAAGGAGGACTCATCAAAGCAAGAAGACATCAAAAGGGGGCTACGTCGATCAAGATCTCAACTAGTCGAAGGTTAGCAAGGGAGAAGCTATCAAAAGGTAATATCCACACCTTCTAAAGCATACAAACACTTGAGGAGAAGCTAGAGGAGCATCTTAGAGCTCAGTATGGCTGAGTATAATGCACAAATAGAGAAGTTAGAGAAAGGCAATTATCAACCATGGAAATTTAGAGTTAGCAACTACCTTATGGGCAAAGTATTATAGGGATTAGTGAGCGGCATGGAGCCAATGCCTCATGTACATGATCCACCACTTCAAGGGCAGGTCAAGGAACTTAATAAATGGATAGAAAGGGATAGGAGGGTCATAATCATTCTTGTTGATATATTTAGGTAGTGATGTGTGTGAACACACTAGGACCGCTGGGGCACTTTTTTTCCCTCTTTAGGAGGTTTTTTTCCCCCAGCTTGTATATACGCCTATTGCCCTAATGGTCTACTTATCTTTGTACATTCTCTAGTAATACATTCAGTATTGTGTGTTGTGCTCCAAGCTTCTTCTTCTTCCTTGTGTTGTTCGCGTGCTTCTGCAGACGTCTATCTCCAACAATTGGTATCAGAGCAGGTTGTCGCTTCATCTAGGGCACCGTCGACATTCCTCCGTTTGCAGTCTCAGATTCGCATGAAATTTGGTGAGGATACTCAGGCTGTTTCAGATTTCAAAACAGCTTTGCTGTGTGGTGCCAAAATTGCGATCTGAGCTCGTTTCGACCTCCGAACGCACTATCGCAGCGCTTGTGCAGGCTATTTCGTCTTTTTGTGCCAAAGATATATACCAGTTTCTGTTTGCCAGTTTAAGCGTCTCGAAGTCTGCTACAGGTCTAGCAGAACTCGTTTGGGCAGTTTCCGTTCAACTTTTTGAGATAGAGTCAATTTTCTGCATCAAGGTATTTTAGTCACCGGCCATGGCTGAAAGTAGTGATGTATTTCGTATGTTGGCTGTTGAGGATAAGTTGGATGGTACCAACTACCCATTATGGGCTTATATGATGCGACATGTATTGGTTGCAAAAGGACTGTGGAACATTGTGCAGGGTGTTGAAAGACGTCCTGTTACACCTGCAACTACAGGTACAAATACAGGTGCTCGAGGTGCTGGAGCTGATGAAGATGGTGTCGAAGATGATATTGTGCAGATTCCTGTTCGTGCTGCTGTTTCTGTTTATACAAGTGATTTCAACTCCTTATATAGCCTCTAGGAGTGTTCCATGACTTTTACAACTTGAATTTGAATTCAAATGAAGGTGGGAATGGTTGTTGGAGAATCAATTCACTTTCCTACAATCTAGGAAAAGTGAAGATCTTGATTGATCTACTTTTAGGTGATTGATTGCTTGATTGAATGCAACTTCAACCACCAAAATTTCGTGGGATTTTGGCTCTATATTTCTACCTTTACATGTGTCAAGCTCAAGGCTTTTACAATGGTAAATGAGCCATCAAAATATTCTCAAAAAAATACAATAAATGAGAATATGAAAAAGAACTCTCCAACGGATATTCTTTCGACGCGATAGCCTTTGATGTAGATCAAATCCACCTCAAGCATAGTGTAAGCTTGATATTCCAACAGCTCCCCCTCAAGCTAAAGTATGCTTGAGTCTTCATTCTCTGATAGGTTGAATACCTGCCATAGCTTTGAATCTACAAAGCTTTATTCCATCAAGTGCCTTCGTCATCATATCTGCTACTTGCTTTTCAGTCGGAGCAAAAGAAATGTCAATATCCTTTCCCATGAGCTTCTCCCTGATGAAGTGATAATGGACTTCTATGTGCTTGGTTCTCGCATGGAAAATAGGATTTGCCGCTAGATGCATGGAACTTACATTATCTCCAAATATGTGAGGTTTGGAACTCACAAGTCCCAAATCTGTATTCAATGCTTTTAACCATATTGCCTCTTGAGTTGCTATGGTCAAGCCTCTGTACTCTGCTTCAGTTGAGGATAAAGCAACTGTTGGTTGCTTCTTGAACTCCATGACGCTAGCTTTGAACCTGGAAATGCTAAGTAACCAGATGTACTTTTTCTATCATCCTTAGCTCCTGCCCAATCTGCATCTGAGTAGAGTTTGATATCCAAATCTGAAGAGTAAGGATAGAATATACCTTCGTTGATTGTACCTTTGAGATACTTAAGTACTCTCTTAGCCGCATCCATGTGTGGTCTTCTTGGTGAGTGCATGAACTGACTAAGCACTCCCACAATATATGAGATGTCTGCCCTTGTGTGAGTAGCATATATCAAGCTACCTACCAAGCTTTGATACTCTTTAATATCTTCAATTTTCTCACCTTCATAAACACTAAGTTTATGATTCATCTCCAAAGGTGTACCTGCAGGTTTAGTATTCTCCATTTTGAACTTGAGAAGAAGATGCTGAATGTATCTTCTTTGAGTCAAATACATTCCTTCATCTGTATATATCACCTGCATACCTAGGAAATATGTGAGCTCCTCTAGATCACTGATTTTGAACTCCTCTTGCATGTGTCTCTTGATCCTTTGAATGCCATTTAGATCATCACCTGTCACAATAATATCATCTACATATACACATAGATAGATAACCTCATTGTGATCCCTTTTGATGAATAGAGAAAGATATGAGCTGCTAGCTTTGAACCCTTGATCTTGAAGATATGTAACCAACCTGTAATTCCAAGCTCTTGGAGCTTGTTTCAATCCATACAATGCTTTCTTAAGTCTGCAAACATAAGATGGATGATTAGGGTTTTCAAAACCTGGTGGTTGTGACATGTATACCTCTTCACTTATCCAACCATTTAAGAATGCATTTTTCACATCAAGTTGGAGGAGTCTCCAATTCCTTGCAGCAGCTACACTTATCAATGTCTTGATTGTAGTCATCTTTGCAACTGGTGAGAATGTTTCCTCATAGTCTATACCATGAGTTTGTGAGCATCCTTTGGCAACTAATCTTGCCTTGTACCTGCAAACTGATCCATCTGAATTTCTTTTAACTTTATATACCCATATGCAACCAATTACCTTTTGATTCGGCGACATTGGAACCAAATCCCAAGTGTCCATTTCCTTCAATGCATCTATCTCTTTGTTCATGGCCTTTTCCCAATTAGGGTTTCCCTTTGCCTCTTCATAGGTTGAGGGTTCCTCTGAAATAGAGTCTTTTGCCAAGTAGATTGAATGCTTTGTAACAAATGTGGAATCATATCCATACCTTTCTCGTTGTTTCTTCTCTCTTGCTGATCTTCTAGGTGCTTGTTTGGAGCATTCTCCAACCTGTTGCATCTTTGCTTTGCCTCTTGAATTCCATAGCTTGTAATCCCTTTCTCTTTCATCTTGGTCATCGTTTGTATCACTTCTTGGATCCTGGACCTGTGTATCATGCTTGCTTCCTAATTGATGAGAGTCATAATCAAGATCATATGGTAGTGTTACCTTTTGTTTGTCTTCATCATACCAAGACTTGTGTTCTTCAAACACAACATCTCTACTTGTAGTGAATTGCTTGGTTGAAGGATTGAAGAACCTGTAACCCATCTGAGTTGAATCATATCCAATAGACACTGCCTTTGTTACCCTTTCATCTAGCTTACCTCTTATTTGTGATGGTACATGAACATAAGCTAAACAACCAAAAACCTTGCAATGTCCAAGACTAGGTTTTCTTCCATGCCATGCTTCATAAGGAGTCATACCTTGAAGTGATTTGGATGGTAGTCGATTGACAAGGTACACTGCAGTTGAAATAGCTTCTGCCCATAGATAATGTGGCAACTTCTTCTCTTCAAGCATTGTTCGGGCTGATCCAACCAATGTCTTGTTTCTCCTCTCTGCAATTCCATTTAGTTGAGGAGAGTACCTAGTAGTCACTTCCCTTTTGATACCTTTGTCCTGCAAGAACTCATCAAACTCTTTGGAGAAGTATTCTCCCCCTCCATCAGATCTGAGCTTCTTTCGTGATCTACCTGTATGATTCTCCACATGTGCAAGATACTTCTTGAAGCAATGAAATACTTCATTCTTACTCTTGATAAAGTATAGAACAGTCCATCTACTATGGTCGTCAATAAATGAGACATAATACCTTGATCCTACCAATGAAGGTTCTTGACTTGGTCCCCATACATCTGTATGTACTAAGTCCAATAAGTTGTTGTGGATGTAGCCTTTGTGGTTGAATGGTTGTCTTTGTGCCTTCCCAATCTGACATGCATCACACCTGTTGATCATGTGTTGCTTTGATATGTTCGGCAGTCCTAGAACACTTTGATCCCTGCATATATCCTTCAAGGTTCTTTCATTCACATGAGCAAGTCTCTTATGCCACACTTCAAGCTCACTTAGGGTTTGAGACCCAAAGTTGAATAGAGCTATGTTCCTGGTATCTCCTACTTCAAAAGTAAAGAGCCTACCATGCTTCTCACCTCGGGCTATCTTCTTGAAGCCTTGACATGGATCTTCCACAAAAGCTCCATGTTGGGTGAACCTAACTTGCAAGCCTTTTTCAACTATTTGGCCTACACTTATTAGGTTTTTAGTGATAGTGGGTACATAGAGAACCTTACTCAGAATGTTTGTCCTGCCATTGGAAGCTTTGACATTACCAATCTTCTCCACATTGTGCTTTGTGTCATCCCCTGTTTGCACTTCATGTCTATGCTTTGGACTTTCCAAGTCAGATAGAAGAGCAATGTTGCGTGCAACATGATTCAAACATCCTGAATCTATGTAGAACAAATGATCATCTTCTTTACCTTCTTTGTGGCTTAGATTCATAAGAAGCAATGAGTCTTCATGTGGTTGATCTTCTGAATAATTGTTGTAGTCCCTTCTATTATAGCTTCTATTGTTGTTGTTGAAGTTGTGTCCACCTCTGCCTCTATTGCTGCCATATCCACCTCTTCCACTTCCTTTCTGGGTCTTCCCATTGAACCATCAGTTCTGAGTGGTGTGGTTGGTCTTATCGCATATGGCACAAGGTTGAACATTCTGACCTTTGGCTTTGTCTTGCTTTGGTCCTTTCTTCTTCCCTTTCCACTTGCTCTTGCTTGCAAAGTTGGCTTGGGAAGTCTCTTCTTCGTCTTCTTCCTTCTTCTTGCCTTTCTGCTTCTTATCCTTCTTATCTGCATATAGAGCACTAGTTGAATTACCATGATAAGAGTTACCTTCCTTTATGCTATTGTTGGCTTCTTGATTGAAGAGTTGTCCAAGAAAAGATGTTGAAATCTGGAGTTTGCACATCCATGATGAGATCGTAAGCCGTCGTGAAGGGTTGCCATTGCTTATCACTTCGAATGCCGTTGAGAATTTGCCTCATGATGACCTCTTCTTCAATCAGCTCTCCAATGGATGCTAACTGATCCGCAACCTCCTTGACTTTGGTAACAAACTTTGTGATGGTTTGTTTAGGTGTTTTCTTCATTTGGTTGAACTCGTTCCAAAGATGATTCTTTCTTGCTTTGGTACTAGCAGAAAAGAAAGTCTCGAGGGCATCCCAAGTCTCTTGAGATGTCTTGCATCCTCTAATATGTGGTAATAGAAAGTCAGAGATAGAGTTTAGTATGTACGACCTTGCTTGAGCATCCCTTGCGCACCAAAGTGTGAGCTTATCTGTCTCCTCTTGTGTAGGTCCTCCTTTGGATCTTGGAATAGGCATAGCTTCATCACCTACTACAATTCCATAAAGATTTCTACCTTGCAAATAGGCCTCCATTCTGATTTGCCAAGCCGCGTAGTTGTGTCGATCAAGCTTCTCGATCATTGAGGGAAAGCCATCACCCATGTTGATCTAGCTCTGATACCACTGAAAGAACTTGGAGAAGCTTGTCGAAGGTAGAAAAGTGCGTTTCGAAGCGATGAAGTTTGGTCAAGCCAACCGGCACAAGACCAGCCCTTGAGATTTTGGAGACTCAAATAGACCTTATAGGCATGCTATAAGTGCAAAGAAACACACTATGTACTTTGGAGCATCAAAGAGAATGAGTCGATACAAAACAGATAGGTTCGTGGGTCGACTAGCTCAAAAAACTTATTATCTATGGAAGAGACAATGAACTTCAAATGCCCATAGCGACCAGCGTGATTACAATTAGAAAAAATCCTTTTATAGGAGTGATACACATACGGTTGAGTGTATGGAATGCACAAAAATATAAGGAATAAGCAAAATATGCTATAGGAATGAATGCGACATTCACCGGTGGTACTTCCTATTTTTCAGGAATACGTAGAGATTGACACCGAGGCAGAAAAACTGAGATTTCTCCAAATCTGCTGAATCAAATGCTTTGAAAATCTACAGGCATAAACGAGACACTAATACCTTTTCAATGAGTCCTCTTGCACTCAATTTGGAGCTCTGAGTAGAGAGCAGCAGCCTCTGCAAGATTACTATTGGCGAAGAAGATGATGCAGAAAATTGAAGGAGCAAGACAATGATGGTCACAAGTGTATGTATATTGCTTCCATGTATAATACAAGTGATTTCAACTCCTTATATAGCCTCTAGGAGTGTTCCACAAATTTTACAACTTGAATTTGAATTCAAATGAAGGTGGGAATGGTTGTTGGAGGGAATCAATTCACTTTCCTACAATCTAGGAAAAGTGAAGATCTTGATTGATCTACTTTTAGGTGATTGATTGCTTGATTGAATGTAACTTCAACCACCAAAATTTCGTGGGATTTTGGCTCTATATTTCTACCTTTACATGTGTCAAGCTCAAGGCTTTTACAATGGTAAATGAGCCATCAAAATATTCTCAAAAAAATACAATAAATGAGCATATGAAAAAGAACTCTCCAACGGATATTCTTTCGACGCGATAGCCTTTGATGTAGATCAAATCCACCTCAAGCATAGTGTAAGCTTGATGTTCCAACACAGATCAAGCTTTCCTGGCTAGTCAGAAGGGCAAAGGAAAATGGGGCTCTTCTACTAGTAAGCAGAAATCTGCAAATGCTGCACAATCGAAGAACCAGGATAAAGATGAGAAGAAATCAGAAAAGCAGAAATTGTTTTGCAAGTACTGTAAAGGAAATGATCATATCATAAAGAAATTTCCAAAACTGGCTGCTAAAGAGGCAAAGAAGAAAGAGGCTTGAATGGTTGTTGCAGAGGCCTCTACACCAAAAACAGAGTCTGCAAATCTTGTGTAGGAAGAAGAATGGGCGTTTACTACTGTCTGCAGTTTTGACCCATCTTCTCATGATCAGTGCATGTCTGTAGTAGACTCAGATGTTTGGTATTTTGACAGTGGGGCAACCAAACATATTACCTCGCAACGCAATTTCTTCTCTTCACTCGAGCATGCCCCTACAGGGAATACTATTACATGTGCCAACAACTCCTCTTATCCTGTTATGGGAGTTGGTAAGATCATTCTAACTACAGTTGATGGTAGTTCTTTCACTTTGTCAGATGCTTTATTTGTGCCAGGGATAAAAAAGAACCTGTTATCAGTTTTTGCATTAGCCAAGATTGGCTTGGTTGTGAAATTTGTTGATGATAGGTGTACAGTTCATGATCTGTCAAATGGCGATGTGATTATTGCTTCTGGCATTTTATGTCGTGGGCTGTATAAGCTCATAGACTATGAAAGATCTGTAAATGATTTGGCATGTGCAGTAAATGATTCTCAGGCTATGTCAGATGCAAAGCTTTGGCATGCACGCTTTGGTCATCTGAATTTTGCTAGTTTGATACGCCTGCAGAAATCTGACATGGTGTCCTCTTTGCCCAAACTTGAGGCACCTGGAAAACATGTTTGTGAAGGCTGTATTTTGGGCAAAATGTAGCGTTCCTCCTTTCCAAAAGATGGTTCAGTTCGGGCTACGTAGAAATTGTAGCTTGTACATAGTGATGTTTGTGGTCCTATGCAGACACCCTCTTTTGGAAATTACCTTTACTTTGTGACTTTCATTGATGATTTTTCCAGGCATGCATGGGTATATCCACTCAAAGCAAAGTCCGAAGTGTTCATGTGCTTCAAACAGTTTTTGGTTTTGGCTGAAAATCTATCAGCATGTAAAATGGGCACCCTCCGTTCTGATCGAGGGGGGGAATATATGTCTTCAGATTTTAATGCATTTCTGGCTGAACGTGGGATAAAACACCAGTGTACAGTGCCGTATACACCTCAACAGAATGGAGTTGCTGAATGAAAGAACATGTCACTCATGGAGATGGCGAGGTGCATGGTCAAAAGTCAGGCTTTACCACATAGTTTCTGGCTCGAGGCTGTCATGTGTGCAGCATATGTACTGAATAGGTGTCCCACTAAAGCGCTGCAATCTATCACTCCATATGAGGCTTGGCATGACCGCAAGCCATCTGTTGCTCATCTGCGTGTTTTTGGTTGTTTCGCATATGCACTAGTGCCTGAACAACATCGCAGAAAATTGGATGATAAGGCAGTAAAATGTATTTTTGTTGGGTACAGTTCTGAAAGTAAAGGCTATCGTCTGTATCATCCACAGACTAAATGCATTCTGGTTAGCCGTGATGTTGTATTTGTGGAAGATGCTATTCAACCATTGCTTTCATGTACTAAGGAGACATCTGTTAGCTCCAAAGACATGTATGATACTTTGATGCCTCTTTTCACAGGTGGACAGTCTAGTGCTGGTCCTAATGAGGCAACTTCTCAGCCTTTGCAGGTTTCATATGATGATGCAGATCATTCCATTTCTGATGCAGATTTACATGATGCACTTGTTGATGAGAGAGCTGATATTGAGCAGGCAAAAACTATGCCAAAATGGCTGGTGCAGACTTTGCGTGACAACAAATTAGATGCACCTTTGTCATATCGTACTCGTTCAGGCTCTCATAGTGCCTCCTTTCCATGAGATTGCTATGCTATGGCTGCGTCTAGTCTCTGTGATGAGAATGAGCTTGTTTCTTTTGATGAAGCACATAATTCAGAAAATTGGATGGCTGCTATGCAATCTGAATATGATGCTATAATGAAGAATGGTACATGGTCTTTATGTGACTTGCCTCCAGGCAAGAAGGCCATTGGCACTAAGTGGGTATACAAGCTGAAGCGTAAACTTGATGGTATAGTTGACAGGTATAAGGCTAGGCTTGTTGCAAAGGGTTATGCGCAGGAAAGAGGCATTGATTTTGATGAGACCTTTGCACCTACATGCCGTATGACTACTGTTCGGAGCATTTGTGCACTTGCAGCCCATCATGGTTGGAATGTACATCAGTTGGACATTAAAACAACATTTCTGAATGGTGACTTGCATGAAGAAGTGTATGTTTTTCAGCCCCGTGGCTTTGTGCAGAAAGGGCATGTGTTGCTCTAGCACAATGGTGAGAACCACGTTAAGAAGCTCCACCTCCTTAATGTCAATCCGTGGAAGAGATAGGAGTGATATGAAGATCGTGAATGTGAGATGAAGTGAGAGTGAAGGTGAGAAGCATAGAAATGCACACACACATACACACACACTACGAAGAGACAAGCAAGACACAATGGAAGGTGAGAAATCAACTCTATTACTCAAGAACACTATTACAAGCTCAAAAGAACTCTAACCTCAAACAAGCTAACCTCAAAAATGAGCTCTCTAGCTCTTTTTATAGTTTCTAGACTAGTTTTGACCGGTTTCACATCTAGTGACCGGTATAGTTAAAAAATAGGTCCTAGATGCTATTTGAAAGGGTAAACGGTGTCTAAAAATAACAAAAATTGATACGCTTGTTCTACCTAAGCTCCTCAAGCTCGAGGACTCCTCGACTTGCACAAAATGGAGCTATGGATTACAAAATGGGGTTTTCTATGTTACATATGTTACAATAGTGATAAAAATCACTGTTGGAGGTTTTTGGAAAGTATTTGAAAACATAATTCTTTGAAAAAAGATTTGACTGGCTCCCTGCTCCATCGTTACATGCTTCCGCGTCTTCTATGCCTCTGGCTGCTTCCAACACCCCCCTCCCTCTCGCTTCTTTCGTCCCTGACAGAACCTTGTTGTGAGGTCTGCCAGATATAGTTTTGTAGGAGGTCTTGAGCGAGGGTGTGCTCGGAGATACGAATGCCTCGGGCCAGGGCGGCCTCGAGTTTCTCCCAGTCTATTGGTTGCGGTTCTTCCGATGGCGGGAGCTGATAGTGTGTGGAATAGACCATTCGTTCACAGGCAAATAGGTGTAATAAATGTGTAGGTCTGCTTATGAATACCTCTGAATGGTATTCCTAGAAGCCGGTTGTGAACATCTCTTTGAACGTCTGCTTGTAGCATGCCGGTAGGTACTTTATTCTGCAATGCTAGGCATAACACACCCGTAGCGATGGCGTTGTACTCATATCATATACCAGGTCGAAATTGCCATGCTCAAAGCCCGGGGTGTTTACATGAGGTGCCTTGACGCGTCGGAAGACTTTAAAAATCATTTGCATCATGTCAAAGATTTTGACAGTCATATGCGCTGCTATATCGTCCATATGCTTTAGTCAAGGGAGCCAGTGGCGAATTGTAGCCATCATGTAGCCTACAGTTGGTAACTCGATGGGTGGCTTAAAGTAGGGGTAATTCAACCAGTCCTGGCACTGCTTATTGTTTTGTACCTTAATAGCAAAGGCAGTCCAGGAGCGGCGTCGTGGTACTGGTCCCCAACATGGGTTGTACTTTAAGTGCAAAGGTGCCTTTACCCATGTACTCATCATTTCTGGATACTTCTGTAGTAAATCTTTGCGCCACTCTGGTTGATAGATCTCTCCTTGCTGCGCATCGAGTGGTAGATCGTCCTCCTCGAATTGAGTTGCATGCGATGGTTTCTTACCTGTCTCTTTCTCGATGGCTAACTGGTATTCAGCCATTAACATAAAATACGGTTTATACTGTAGCTCATGCCCAGATATGTATCGTCACGGGGCCAAATGAGCAAAGAATGGAGACTGTAAGATTCTTTCTTCTATCATCGCCATGGCATGTAATTGTGCCTCTACTCTAGCTGAGTGCGTTGTGCCAAGTTCCTCAATTGTCTTCATCCACGCGGGGGTCGGGAGTTCGTAAGTCATCTGGCCTTCGGTCGTGACGCGTCTGCCTGGGATGGGTTGTGGCTCATACGCCTCTTCAAACGTTTCCTCCACCAGGATGGTGACAGTTTCTTCCTCAGCTGGAAGCTCAGGTGGGGAATCTGGCCTGGGTGGTGCTTCGTATACTGCAATCCTTGATTCAAGGTTTGATACCTGGGCTCGTAATGCGTTGAGTTCCTCTAAGATGTCAGGAGAGGGGTCCACAGGTGCTGGTATGTCTGGTTGTGCCGGTGCTCGTAACTGGAGTAATTTATGATCTTCTTTGAGTTTCTGTAACTCCTCATTCATGCGATCGTATTCATCTAGCAACCTTACATGATCTTCTAGCAGCATCCTCATCGAGTCTGAGGGAATGGCTTTGAACCGACTAGGACTGAGTGGTTGGTCTGGGTGGTCGAGCCCTGCTTCTAAGTTTTCTCGATTCTGATCCTGTAGGCACTGGTTTTCCTCCTTTGCTGATGCTAGATGTCTTTTGAGTAAGCCCATGTTTCGTGTTAGCATTGCATTGCGGACTGTCTGGGATCTTAATAAGTTATTTAGGTCAGCAGTGGCTTCCTTGGTCTTTTCTTCGCTTTCTAGTTCCAATTTGTGATATGCCTCGCGTAATTCTTGGTATCGGGTGTTCAGAGAGGCATTTTCAATAGATAATAAATTAAGCTGCGACTGTAAGTCAGTGGTTGTCCTCTGCAGCTGCTGATAATTATCGCCAAGAGATGTGAACTCATCTCTTACTTGCGTCATACACATGAACATCTATCGAAATGCATTATCTACAGTGGGTGATAGTATTAATGGGGTGCTTAATGAAGATCCAGCGGGTGTAGATGCAAAGGGAACCGGGAATGGGGGTGGGAAGGTGGATGATGTGGTGATTGTGGAAAATTATGAGGTGCCTAAATATGTTTGTGCCGTGAGTGAAGTGAGTGATGGTGCAGTGGGTGGTGAGATGTCCATGTCATTGGACGTGTCCAGTGCAGTGACCGTGAATATGGGTGTGACCGTGGGTGCTTCTGCTGGTGTAAATACGGGATTTACAAAGGTTGAGGAGTAATTTACAGGGGGGCTGGCTGGTGCAGCTTGGTGGAAAGGGGAAATAGGGGTTACCGTGGGTTGGGGAGGTGAGACTGGGGAGAAGGTTAATGGCGGTGGGAATGGGAAAAGGGGTCGTGGAGGTGTGGGGAAGGACGAGAAAGATGGATGGAGGAATGGGTTGAATGGAAAGGTGGATGTGTGAGGGGGTAGACTGGGTCTAATGGGTGCAGGAATTGTGGGGTGAGTGGTCGTAAAGACGATTTCTGCTACGCCACCGGCGAATGAAGATGTTGATCTGGGAGAAGGAGGGTGAATAGGGGAGGCTGGAGGGATGGGCGGTAATGGAGGAGCGGTTGGGGTGGTCGGTACTTCAGTGACTACTGAGGTATGTACAGTTGTAGCGCGGGGTGGGGAATCTACAAGGATGGTTCCTGCTGCCAACAAACTTTCGGGGACGAGGCGTGCCTCCCTGGCTTGTTCTGAAGACTGTGCTCCTGTTGGTACACGAATGTATTCGTCGGGCTTTGAAAGTAGTCGTACTCTGCGGGGGTCAAACTGTGGTAGTGGCTTTCTTTGCAAGTACCTAAGTGCTTCGTTGGAGCCTACTGATTTGACTAACTCTCTGAATCCTTTGATGTATGCGTCTTCGAATCCGTCTGTGACAAGTTCTTGTTCTATTATCGCTTGACTCTCTTCCTCAGTCAGCTTTTTGCGTGCCCAAACCTTTTCCATAGTTCTATATAGCTTCTTAATAGCCAGTGTGTAAGCGGCTGCTTCGTAAGTTTCATCTTCATGGGTACTTGTATCACCATGTGTGTCTGTTTGTTGGCCTTGGCCATCTGTCTGTTCATGCTCTTGGGATTCGATAGTGCCCTGGCTTGCTTCATCATCGCCTTCGTCGTCATCGGTTGCTGTTCTTTCGTCATCAGAGCTAGACACAATCTGTCCTTGTGGCTGATCCCTAGGTGTGGTAGGGTAGCTAGGCCTTTCAAATTCTTGAGAAAACAATTGTCCTTCTGAAAACTGGAACTCATTGGAGAATGCATCAGGCATCTCAAAATCAAAAGTTGGATCCAGTGGTGCTGTTTGTTCTGCTTCTAAATGGGGTATTGGAAAAGAGAACGCTTCCGCACCAATGGTGGTGGGAATTTCAGCTGCTGTGGTGATAGGTTCTGTGGTTGTGGCTGCTTGGGGTGCAACAGTACTGGTGGTGCCCTCCTTTACAAATGGTCTTGATAATCTGATACGAATAGGTTGTACTGTGGGAGTGGCTGTTGTCGGTGACTGCTCTGGAGATGGTTGTGGCGAGGGTGATTCTGAGACTTGTAGGCATGGGATAGTGCCTCTCATCCGCTTTCCGGCTCTGCCTTTGCTAGCCTTTCTAGCTTTCTTTGTGGTTCCTTTAAATGCCTTCAGTTCCTCACTAGTCATGGCGCGCTCTATGGGTAAATCATATGCCAAACACATGTATATAATCCTTGTAAGTACACAACATCCATTGATGACTTTCTTTCGTTCCCATCTATGTTGTGCCAAATAGAGCTGATCAATTATCCAGCTAGCTAGATCAACCGTTTGAGGTCCAGTACATGCTAAGTATAAACCAAACCAGATTCTCTTGTGGGGCATGGTAAAACGATCCTGAGCTGGGAAAGCAAAATGCTGCATGCATATCCGCAATGGCTTGGAGAGCTCAGGGGTTATAGCTGAAATATCCTCCCACTTAGTTACGTCACCACGTTTCATCTGCTCTGGGACTAGTCGTTCTCGCTCCGTCGGAGTGTGTGTTCCATGTATTTTCAGAGCTGCACGAATTAAATCTTTAGACAAATAAAACCTTCTGAATGGAGGATCATTTACCAAGGATGGTAACATGAATGTGCCGAGTAGATCCTTGTTTTCTGAAGCTGTTAAGGTGGTTACCAAGTAAAAACATCTGTAAAAATCAGGTTTAGGCAGAGGGTCACTAAAATATTCTGTAAATCCCGCTCGTGCCCAAACGTGCGTTAAATCTTGGGTATTCTGTAGTCCTTCAAATTCTCTTGAAAAGAACTGGTACTTGGCCCATGTGCGAAGATCAAATGCCAAATTGGCCTCAAATATGAAATCAACGTCTGCTAAGGGTCCTGCTAGGCCTTGAAACCAGTGAGAGTTACGATGAATCTTCTCAATGTATCCTCTAGGAGGATCATCTATTGGCATGGGTCCTGGAAAACCTTGAAACTCTGGTGGTTGCATCGTCGGATAAGATTCCGCGAGTAATTCTCCAATATTGGCCATTGGTGTGCTTGGGCCAGCTTCTGATGGTCCTTCTTCGGTTTGCATGATGACTGACGAGCTAATGGAAAAGATATGCTACAAAAGATTAACACATTAGCATGGAAATTAATTATGATCCCAATAAAGTGAGAACGCAATCCCTTTCCATAACCGATGTATAACCCGTGTAGCCAGGTGTTGTGAGGTGGTTAATGGAATGATTATTTGCAAAACTAATGCAGGTCTCTAGACGCCTACATTGTCAGATTATGCATACATTTCTTGATGAGCTTTTATTATGCATGATGTGGGGTTTTGGTGTATAAATTTATACAAGGTTTGGTTGAGGGTGAATTATTACAAGGGTGGAGTTTAAACGGGGTGGGAGAATTGTTAGATAAGGGGGTACAAGAAGACCTTAGATACGTTTCGGTATCCATTTCCTAAGAGTCTTTGAGTGGGTGGTGTGTTTCTGCTGAGGGACGAAAAGTGGTATCGGGTTTGGTGGTATTGAAGGATGGAAAGATTTCTGAGGGGTATATATTACATGGCTTGAGGGTTGGACTATAATACATTGTTTGGGTACCCAAATCTGCATGGGTGTGGGTCGATTGATAAGATACTTCTTGGCGATCCAAATCTGCCGAGTATTTGTACTTAGGGAAGAAGATCGAGGGGACATTGGATGCTGACTCTGCTTCTGTTGAAACTTTGTCCTGTTCTCGTCTGCAGTGTTGCCAATAGCCTGTGGTTGCTGTCCTTTTGGCACCCATATTTGTTTCGTGCCACTTGTTCTGTGATGTTGATACTGCTGCTTTCTTTGCCTTGTATGGTGGTGTCATCGGTCTGGGTCCCTCTGTTGTGGTTGACTCGTTCGTGGTTGGGTTTGAGAGGTCCATTGGACGCTCTGCTTTGGAAAAGAAGGGAGATCCAACACTTGCGTGACCTGCCCATTAGGAAGTGATTCGTTATTTATCTTTAATCTAGGCCAGTCCGCAGCAAGTTTGGAAGGATGAGCACCGCAGGGTGTTGTGCTCATTTGGTCGGTGATGCAACCCACCTGACCGCTGATTGTGTCCATCTGCCCTAGCGGTTGGGTAGCTGCCCCTTCTAGTTTGCACGAAGCCCCAGGGAAGATCTCCTGTCGTCCTTCTGATTGACAACTGTCCCTAGCCAAGCCCGAGTGGGTTGGTGTAGACGTAACGTGACTGATCTGACCTGAGATCTTCCGGTGTTCCGTCGCATGTATTTCATAGGGTCTAGGGTGACAAACCTCCGTTGGAATGCCGATAGGGAAGTCAAGCGGTATCACTCACTTCTGCTCTAAGGTTCCAATCTGTAAGGAGCCTTGTCTAAGATTTAGGTCCACAGAGTGATCGTATAGCCAATCTTGGCCAAGGATTAGGGGTTCTATTAGGTCGTCATCATGGCACACTAGTAGCTTCGCTGTCATGGTCACATCCTTAATGAGGATAGGAAGGTCCACCTCACCCATGCAAGGGGTTTCCATGCCTCCTAGCCCTATGAGGTATGCCTCAATTGGCCGCATTTCTATTCCTGAATCCTTATAGTGGGACCATCTAATCGCACTAGTCGCAGCACCTGAGTCAATTAAAGCCCTGAGCTCTTGGCAAGGGTTGTCGTGCTCTAGCCTAACTGTAATGAATGGTCTCCTGTCCACTATACTAGGATGAGTGGTTGACTTTACTTGACACATGGCCATGGGATATCTGGGTGTAGTTTCCAGATGGTTATAATGTTCTCTCCCTAGTCCTTGTCTTCTTAACTTCATGCGTTTAATGCGTTCTATTGCTTCTGCCTGAGCTTCCGCTCGTATTCTATTTTCTTCCTCCTTACGCTTCTTTGCCAACGTGAGTCGTCTAAGCATATCCTCAGTAAGAGGTTCCTGATATAGCTTGACTCTACAACCACTAATATAATTAGGCATTACGTCTCCTTCTAAGGTGGCTAACTGTACTGCTCCACTTGTTGAGAGTCTGTTAATGATCATAGGTCCATAACCTCGCTTTTCTAACTTACGTGTGTGTTGCTTTAGCGTATATACTAGAACTAAATCTCCTTCTTTTAGGCCTTTATCTTTCACATGTGCATCAAAATATGCTTTCTGTCGCTTCTTCGCTGCATATATTCCTGCTGCTGCCTTTAGCCTGGTTTCTCCTAATCGTTCCAAGTCCATTATTCTTGCTGATAATTCATGGCCGGTCCACTGATGTTCTTGTGCAACCTTAAGGGTCGGTATCAAGAAGTCCAAAGGAAGCACAGCATTCTAACCAAAAACCATCTGAAAGGGAGTTGCATTGAGTACGGTCTTGTAGGCCACTCGATATGCCCAAACAGCGTGGTGTAACTGTTTGTCCCAATCTGAATGTTTGTTGTTCACGAGTTTCGTCAGTACGTTACAAAGGATCTTATTAGTGCTTTCAGCCTGACCATTGGCCTGAGGATGATATGGTGCAGATTTCTTGTGAATCACCATAAAATCCTGTAACAAATATTCAATGACTTGGTTTAGAAAGTGAGTTCCGCGATCGCTCACTAACTCTATAGGCAATCCATATCTTATAAAGACATTCTCAAATAAGAATTTTGCAGTTGTGTGTGCATCATTCTTTTTTGTGGCTTTTGCCTCTACCCATTTCGTAAGATAATCCGTGGCAACAATAATGTATTCCGCATGTGTACCTTTTGCAGGGGGGTTAATGGGTCCTACAAAGTCTATACCCCACTTTGAAAATGCACGTCCTCCCATCATGGGTTTCAATGGCATTTCATCTCTGCGAGTAGGAAATTGAGTTCTTTGGCACACATCACATCTCTTAACATAGGTATGAGCATCCATGTGAAGAGTGGGCCACCATAATCCTGCAAAGAGGATGGCTTTGATTATCCTATCTGGTCCAAAATGACCTCCTGCAACACTTTGGTGTGCAGTCTCTAGTATGCTCAGATAATCGCTCTCATGAACACATTGTCTTAGATATCCATCTCGTCCTCTTTTGTATAGGTTATCGCCAATAAGTGAATAATCTTGAGCTTCCTGCTCTAGACTTCGTTGTCGTGCTAAAGTCATTCCTTGAGGGAATGTCTTCGTCCTCAAGTATGTCACTAATTGTTCACTCCAGTCTGGTGTGAGAGACACGTGATATAATGTAGCATGCTCTACTGGTGGTCTTTCACAACAAACATTGCATTCCTTACACAACCTGTAGACATCTGCTTCCATCGTAGGCCAATATACTCCTAATCTATGCAGAGTCTGTAATGTTCGATGTTTTGAATGATGTTGCTTTAATGCACCTATGTGTGCTAATTGCAACCAATTCGCATGTTCTGATTCATCTACACAACAAGCAAGAATCTTTTGATTATCCTGTTTATATATGCTTCCTGCCATTATTTGGTATCTCTGAGACTTGGTAATCTCTCCCTCTTTGATCTTTATCCTAGGATTCTTGGGTCCGTATGTGAGAATAGGGACTATAGGCTTAGCCCATTCTGGTGCTATCTCAAGGTTAAACAAATATGCGTCTAGTAACTCATCCACTACTCCTTGAGGAGCTTCTCCTGAGGTTAATCTTGAAAGGTGGTCAGCTCTGAGATGTGTCTTTCCTTTCCTAACTACAACTTCAAAATCATATTCCATGAGTAATAGAAACCAACGTATTAGTCGTCCTGTGTTACATGGCTTGTTGACTAAATACAATAGTGCTTGATGATCTGTAAAGAACTTGAACTTGTTTGCCAACAAATAATGTCTGAATTTCTTTACCGCGTAGATCATCCCTAATCCTTCTCGTTCCGTCGTGGTGTAATTTCTTTCTGCTGCGTTCAATTGTCTGCTCGCGTAAGCTATGGGGAGATCTATGTTATCTTCATTCGTGGGTTGTGCTAACACGCATCCTATGGCGTAATTGGATGCATCCATTGTACATGGAATGGCTTACTCCAATCTGGTGTAGTCAATATAGGTGCTGAGCACAAGCGTCGTTTGAGTTCATTGAATGAATTTTCACATTCATCTGTCCATTCAATGGTGGTTAAAAGAGAGTACAAAGGCTTGGCTATGATTGCATACATGTGTATGAATCTCCTATAATAACCACAATGGCCCATAAATGCCTGTACCTCTTTCACATTAGTTGGTCTACATAATTCTGCAATTACCTTCACTTTTTCCTCATCCGTAGAGATTCCATTTTTTGACACAATGTGTCCTAGAATTTTACCTTGTCTGACCATGAAAACGCATTTTTTTGGGTTCAAACAAACCTGATATTCTCGACATTTGTCAAATATTTGTCTTAACTCTAGGATATGCGTCTGCCTGATATTAGAATGAGCACATATGTCATCGACATATACTTCCAAACTCTTGTGTAGGAATTCCTTAAAAACATGACACATGAGTCGCTGGAAAGTGGCGGGTGCATTTGTTAAGCCAAATGGCATTACCCGAAATGCAAATATGCCCCATTCAGTGGCAAATGCCGTCTTGTGTTGGTCCTCTGGAGCAATGGCTACTTGATTATAGCCTGAGAATCCATCAAGAAAGCTGTAAACTTCCTTGCCCGCAACTCTTTCCAATAGATGTTCTGTGATAGGAAGAGGATAACTGTCTCTAATCGTGGCGGCATTAACTTTTTTAAGGTTAATACACACACACAATTTTCCATTCTTCTTGGGCACAACCACAATGGGGGATACCCATTCGGTATGCTCAATTTCGTAAATGAATCCTGCTTCTATCAAGCGATCTATCTCCTCTTTAATCTTCGCAGCGTAGTTATCATTGTACGTGTACAGTTTCTGTTTTGTCGGTTTTGCATCTGGAGTCATAGGGATTCTATGAGAACATATATCTGGATCTACTCCTTTCAAATCTTTGTAACTCCAAGCAAAAACATCTCTATATTCGCGTAATAGGGCAACTAATTCTTCTTCTTCTTCCTTCGTCAAATCATGCCCTATGTATGTACATTTCTCTTCTTCTCCTTCTATGGCAACTATTATTTTCTTGGTTTTCTCTCGGTTATCATATACTTGTCCGTCATTCGCCTTTCTATTAGGCATTCGTATCATGATTCTTCTATCTTCGATTTCATATTTCTTGAAATTCTCGGGTACTTCAAACAAAGATTCTTCTTTTTCTGACATGGTTTCTTTCTTCTTTCTTTTCTTTCCTTTACTCTTAGTAGTCACTTCTGTGGCTAACCTCACCTCATTCGTAATTTCCTCGTGTCTCTGAGGGTGAGTCTCTACTTCGTAGAAATATTCTTCCTCTGATGCAAATGGAGAGTCCATGATAATTGATTCTAAATCAAAATCGCTTGCATCCTCAAATGCATTAGTGTTAGGTTCACACTCTTCTAAAATTGCATCGCACATGATTGGCTCTATCGTGAAAACTGATATGTCATAGCCATCCTCGTCACAGTGGGGTGTCCATTGTTCTTCATTGATGGCTACGTCCATGGTTGCTAGGATTTCTGCCCAACCATGGGGTTCAAACTCTTCGTCAGGGAATACTACAGGTGCGTAAGCTGGATCTTGAAGGGTTTGTGGATGTTGTTCTGCACCTAAGGTCCTTGCTTCTAATCGTTCTTCCTCTTGTTTTGCAACTTTACACATCCATAAATGAGTATCCTCATGCAACCAAGAAGGATCTGATTCTAATGAGTGCACGGATTCTGTTTCTACTGGTGTCTTATGGATGGTATTCCATTGTATTGGGGGTACATCTCGATGTGAATAGTCTTTAAGATTGACTTTGGTAGTCACTCCTAAATGTTGCAAGTACAAAGAATTAGTTCCCCAATCTTGTACAATTTGCAACTGACGCATGAATGGTCGTCCCAATATCATCTCATAAGCATGATTTTTTGCAAAGTCACAAATGGCGAAAGTATGCTCAAATTCTACACCACAAGTGGTGAGAGATATGCCTTCTAGTAAGGCTAATGGTTTTTCTATGTGTCCGTCAGCCATTTGTAGCTTCATCCTGGTGGGTCTTAATGCTGGCTTACCCCAACGTTTCCATAAAGCGGTGGTAGCTATGGCTACTCCGGCTCCTGAATCTAAGATGGCTTTCGTGGTGTAGCCCTGATGGGTTATTGGAAGATAAGTGTTACCTTCCTCTCCTTCGCTTACATCTCCAATCTTTTCTACGGGTATTTCCGGTACCTTCTTATGTGATCCTATTTGTGAGGAAGTAGTAGCAAGCTCGGGGAATTGATTTGCTACATGTTTCCATAGTTCTGGTTTTACCTTCAATAACTCCTCCAGAGTGAGATTACACTGTACTTTGGTATTCTTGATCACTTCCGTGTTTCTAGGGATTACTGATTCTTCATTCCTCACTATTATCGTGGGTGCTCTCATACTAATAAACTTTGCTTCCCAAGGTCTTGTGAACTGAGGTAATTCTTGTAAAGAATTAGATTCAAATCCTGTGTGTTCACTCAGTTGTTCTTCCTCTACATCATCGTAAATAGAGGGGATGTCTTGGGGAAATTGCTCCTGCAAGTCGTCTATTTCTTGAATAGGAGGATGAGTTCCTTGTTCTTTTCTCCATTTCTCTTCTTGGATCTCTCTCAAAAATTCATGTGAGTACCTATGTATGGAAGACACATTGTCTTGACTTTCTGTATTGGGTACTTGAGACAGGGATGGTGCATTCCTTTCCTGTGTCTCTGGGACAATAGGGTTCCTACACTGATCCTTTTTCTCTTTGCTTTCAATCAAGTATTCTAGCCTCTCCATTAGTCCTTGAAAGTGTAACTCCGGTTTTGCCATGTTATTCCAATTAAGATATCTAGAGGCTTCGAACAAAGCTTGTGCTAGTTCTACCATCTTCATGCAAAGTTTAGTTCTCTCAATTTCTAGATCAGCTCGAGGGTAGTTTTTACTCATTTCAGCTACTTGAGGTCCCTCTTTTAATCTAGCCTGATATGCACGAAACATCATGTCTAGATTTTCCGGTATGGGTTCCGCTAAAACTGATCCTGATTTCTGAGCTGGGTTCTCGTGATTTAATTCCTGAGAAGTCAATTCTAGGATCTTGGCTCTAGATTCCTTTAAACTTCCTTCCAACTCAGTTATCTTTTTACTCCACTTTCTCTTTATTCTTTCTCTAGAATCTTTCCAAGATTTTGTCTTTTTGCTACTAGATTCTGATATTAGCATAGTCTGGCTCCCAACTAGGTTCCACTGATGGACTATCATAATGATATGTTTCTACGTGTTCTGGTGACTCCGTGTAATAAGTGGGTGGACTATCTACATGCGTAGAGTCAAAACTGTTTGAGTTCGGGTCATTCTCTGTGATCAAAGGTGAAGAAGGCACTAAGGCCCTACTTAGGTTCTCTTCTGCAGCAGCGTATTTGACTGAGATGACATTCGCTGGTGGGGGTGGCTGCTGAGCTAAGACGGGTTGAGGTCTCTGTTGAGCCTGGTATGGGTAGTTCTGAGGAGGCCTATAGTAATAAGGCTGAGCATTGTATTGGCCTTGATACCTACCTGGCTGCGGGTATGCTTGCGGGTAGTTCTATCTCACGATCTGTTTGTTGTATGGGCAGTCCTGAGTCGTATGATTCGTGTATCTTCTCTCAATTGTACAGTATTGGCCACTAGGGTTGGCTTGAGGTTGTGGTGCATTGGGGCACACATTTGCCATATGGTCACCACCACAGGTGTAACAATGCTTGTTTGTTAGCACCCTAGGTTTACTAGAAACTCCTAGTTTCTGAGCCACTTTTTTTGCTAGGTCTTCTATTGAGCTAGACAATTTTGTGGATGCTAGAGATGAACAGTCTGAGTCCTTATAGACCTTTGAGAGTTCCAACTCGTCTCCTAAGTTGTCCTCAATGTCTATACAAATTCTTACACATTGCTCTAGCGTTCTGGGTTCTTTTAGGTACACGTAGGAGCGTAGTTTAGAGCTCAACAAGCCATCTAGAAACAATGACACTTGCTTGGCCTGTGAGGGTAGCTCTTGCATTGGACATCGTTCAACATATTGTCTAAACCTACGTCCTTCCAGTCTTACTGTTTCTTGAGGGGTTTGTTTAAAGCTATGAATCAACGAAGACGTGTCATGTCTAATCCCACTTTTAGAGAATTCAGTGATGAATGACTCTAAAAAGTGATGGATGTCTCTAAATTGCCTTTGTTGCAAAGGTTGGAACCAAGTTAAAGCTGTATTCTTTAACGTTAGTCCAAATGTGTTGTATTGCGTGAACATGTCTTCAACTTATTCTGCTCTTAGTACTTGCTTGAATTCTGCGACATGGTCATAGGGATCTCCTGTCCCATCAAAATAATTCTTCATTGATTTTACTAATTGAGTGGGTCTCAATATTCTTGCGTGTTCACGTGGTCTAGGTAGAGGAAAATCATCTCTACCACCTGGTATTCCATGATCTCTTTGTCTATCCGCTCTATTAGTGTCCGTGGTTGTTCTATCTCTCCCTATGGGATGAGTGAAGCTTACTTCCGGTCTTTCTTTATTCTTTTCTCTTTGATTTCCATGGGCTAAGGATGTTCCTGCCCCTTGTTGGCTTGTATTCATGTTTGTTCTAGATAGAGGGAATACCAATTCACCTCTCCATGTGTATGTGTTTTTAGCGTGGTCAGGCACCACAAAGACTCTTTCTGAAGTCTCATCCAGGTATACAACCTTTCCAGGTGTATCCAGGTCCTTGAACTCGTATATCATGATGATTCCTACCTCACTAAGTAGTTCTGTCTTGTATCTCCAAAAGGCTTTATCAGTTTCTTTATTTACAAACAACTCTATGCTTCTGTTGTCCTGAGGGATCCATTCCGGGATTAGTACTCGTGTCAGTACAGATTTCCCTCTAGGTGTTCTAGGTTCTTCTAATGGTTCTTTTCCTTGAGATTTTGCTTCTGTTTCTGGTTGAATCACGCCAAACTCGTTGGTATTGTTTGGCTGCGTACTTAAGATGTACATTGTTCCTTCTTTGTCTATGTATGTGTCTCTCTCAAATTTCACCACTGGACGTTCCAATCCAATGGGTTGATCAGGGTTGTGCATTTGCACCACTTGCCTTCGCAAACCATCCTCGTAGATGCGAGCACCTAATCGGTTGGTTCGGAGAAACTCTAGTTGTGTTCTATAGGGTCCTTCTGGTTTTTCTAAATAGGCTACATTCGACCCTCCTTCTGGTCTTTCTGTGCTAAATGCCATTTCTGAATCACTAGTATCTGAGCTCTCGTAGGGATAACTAGTGTTCAATTGTTGAGTCCACGATCGTGCAGTAGTTCTTACACTTGCCTCTGATGATCTAAGGCTTCGTCGGTCTGACTTACCTATATGTTTGCCCGATCTAAGGTTCATTAATTTTCTTCCTTGCACACTCAGTACACGCTCAGATTGTCAATGATTCTTTGTGATTACTTTCTTGATTCTTTTTAGATTTCTTTAGATTCTTGTCTTAATGTATGCGTCAAGAATTCGACTTTCTGTGGTACTTTGAGTTCTCGTTCCGTCAGACTTATGTTCTTTCCTTTAGGTTTTCGTGTCACACACCTTTACTTTAGTCTTGAACTTGATAAATTTAATTCTCTTGAACTTGAGGCGTTCTTATCGTCTTTAATCCACAATACTACCGTTTATCCTAGGCTAAGAATTGACTGAGGGGGTTGAGTAATCTTCCAACCTCGAGTCAGCTTTTCTGGTTGCTCTGATGCCCAAGAAGCCGCGCTTCCCAAGCTTTATGCCCTTCACTGCCTTGCCTTGGTTGCCCTTGATTGTCCTTGCTAGACCTGGAAAAATCCAATATTAGACCAATTCACAGTTGGATGATCAAGCACTTGAGTATATACACCTTTTAAGTCCCTTCCCTTTTGCCAAACTTTTTAATGCTTGCCCCCTGGCTTTCTAGTCCCAAACTAGGTCAACCTCAAAAAACGGACTTCGGATGAAAAAGTTATGACCGTTCAGGCCCTGGGGGTAAAAACTGACAAACAGGTTTTTCTCCAAATATGAGCTAAGGGGTCTCCTATGAGTATAATCACCCAAAAATTTCCCAAAAATAGCCCCAAAATTGGCCAAAAAATGAAACCCTAAAATTTGCGTTTGGGGTGGACAATCGCGATGGTCTGAGACAATCGCGATGGTCTGAGACAATCGCGATGGTCTGGGACCGTCGCGATGGCGTGAAGGTGAGCAATCGCGATGGTCTGAAGTGCACGGTCGCGATGGTCCAAAAGTGAACAATCGTGATGGCTCGATCAGGCGGACAATCGCGATGGCGTGAAATGGATGATCGCGATGGCGTGAATGTGAACCGTCGCGATGGCTCGATCAGGCGGATAATCGCGATGGCATGAGTCAACGGTCAATGTGAACAATCGCGATGGTCCAAAGTGAACCGTCGCGATGGTCACAGATGCGATGGCGTGAGCCAATCGCGATGGTCAGGGCGCGATGGCGTGAGCCAATCGCGATGGTCCAAAATTCGAGTTGTCGTGATGGCATGAAGTGTGAGCAGTCGCGATGGTCTAGCTAGCCACGTGGCACTGTCGGCGCAATGGCGTGAGCCAATCGCAATGGTGTGGGGTCAACCGAACAGTCGCGATGGTCCGCGAACCTCGCGATGGTCCAAATGAACCGTCGCGATGGTCCGGCCAAGCCGTCGCGATGGCGTGAGCCTATCGCGATGGTGTGACACAATCGCGATGGTCTGAGACCGTCACGATGGTCCACCAAAGTATGATTTTTTGTAATGCAAGTATGGATTCCTAGAGGCGCAAGTGTGCTCTACACGCTGGTGTGGTCACCTTCTTCAAATTCCGAACTTTGCAGACCATCGCGATGGTCTGACACAGTCGGAAATTTCTGACAGAAACTGAAAATTTTACCTTTTCCAAGCTTTCTTGATGCACTGGAGCTCTGTACCTGCAAGAAAACTCAAGAAAACAAAAGTACACACAAGCACAAAAGCTCTCTCTCACTCTCTTGCATGCACAAATGAGGGGAAATGAGGAGAATGGGTGGATATGGTGAATTTTCTGATTTTTTTGGAGATGAAGATGATGATGCGATGATGAAGATGGAGTGTGGGGAAGGTGAAAAACACTAAAAACTAAGTAAAAACAACAACAAAAACTGAAATTTTTACCTTCCAACGCCACTTCGTGCTATACTCTTACCATCACACATTCGTCCTAAACTCGATCCCCGGCAACGGCGCCAAATTTGGTGTTGCTCTAGCACAATGGTGAGAACCACGTTAAGAAGCTCCACCTCCTTAATGTCAATCCGCGGAAGAGATAGGAGTGATATGAAGATCGTGAATGTGAGATGAAGTGAGAGTGAAGGTGAGAAGCATAGAAATGCACACACACATACACACACACTACGAAGAGACAAGCAAGACACAATGGAAGGTGAGAAATCAACTCTATTACTCAAGAACACTATTACAAGCTCAAAAGAACTCCAACCTCAAACAAGCTAACCTCAAAAATGAGCTCTCTAGCTCTTTTTATAGTTTCTAGACTAGTTTTGACCGGTTTCACATCTAGTGGCCGGCATAGTTAAAAAATAGGTCCTAGATGCTATTTGAAAGGTTAAACGGTATCTAAAAATAACGAAAATTGATACGCTTGTTCTACCTAAGCTCCTCAAGCTCGAGGACTCCTCGGCTTGCACAAAATGGAGCTATGGATTACAAAATGGGGTTTTCTATGTTACATATGTTACAATAGTGATAAAGATCACTGTTGGAGGTTTTTGGAAAGTATTTGAAAACATAATTCTTTGAAAAAAGATTTGACTGGCTCCCTGCTCCGTCGTTACATGCTTCCGCGTCTTCTATGCCTCTGGCTGCTTCCAACAGCATGAAAACCAGGTGTGCAGGTTAAAGAAGGCATTATATGGTTTAAAGCAAGCACCACGTGCTTGGTATGAGAAGATACATGCCTATCTGATTGCACATGGTTTTGAGAACAGTCCAACTGAAAGCACCTTATATGTTAAGCGTGCTAATGATGTGCTTCTGATCATTGTTGTCTATGTTGACGACATGCTTCTCACTGGTCCTATTGAGAAGCATATTGCTGATTTCAAGGCTGATTTGCATGCCTCATTTGAGATGTCTGATTTAGGGCATTTGCATCACTATTTGGGCATTCAGTTTATGCAAGTTGATGGTGGAATGGCTTTGTGTCAAACGAAATATATTGACACATTATTGCAGCGTTTTGGCCTTGAAGACTGTAAGCCTATTGCCACTCCTATGGAGACAGGTTTAGGATTGAGTCTTCATGATGCTGGAGATGCATTTGATGTTGTTCTCTATCAGCAGGCTGTTGGATGCTTTATTTACTTATGCATTACTCGGCCAGATATTCAGTTTGCTGTCTCACAGATGAGAAGGTTTATGCATTGCCTAGGAGTCACGCATTGGAAGGTGGTTAAGTGCATCTTTCGCTACTTGAGTGGTACTCGGCTACTTGGGTTGTTTTATCCCAAGGGGGGATCACTACCACCAGATTTGCATGTTTTTTCTGACTCAGATTGGGCTGGTTGCTATGACACTCGTGTGTCCACCAGTGGTTTTTGCTTCATGCTTGGTAGCTCATGTATATCTTGGTTGAGCAAGAAGCAGCCTACTGTGGCCACTTCCAGTTGTGAGGCTGAGTATAGGGTAGCTTTCATAGCGACTGTTGAGTGTGTGTGGCTCAGACGCCTTATGGCTGATTTGGGTGTTGGCCAGTCTTCTGCCACCACCATCTTCACTGACAGTCAGAGCGCATTGGCAGTTGTGAGGAACCCTGTGTTCCATGCTCGCACTAAGCACATTGAGGTGCATTATCACTATGTCAGGGAGAGGTTCTCTGCTGGGGAGATCAGGTTGGCATATGTGCCCACGCAGGAGAACATTGCAGACCTTTTCACGAAGGCTCTGCGTAGGGAGAAGTTTGAAGCTTTCCGCAAAGCTTTGGGCTTACTTCCTTTTGTGGAGTGATTTCCACATAGCTTGGCACTTCCTTATACATGAGTGCCAGCTCCTTGTTCACCGCATCACTCCCAAGGGGGATTTGTTGATATATTTAGGTAGTGATGTGTGTGAACACACTAGGACTGTCGGGGCACTTTTTTCCCTCTTTATGAGGTTTTTTTCCCCTGGCTTGTATATACGCCTATTGCCCTAATGGGCTACTTATCTTTGTACATTCCCTAGTAATACATTCAGTATTGTGTGTTGTGCTCCAAGCTTCTTCTTCTTCCTTGTGTTGTTTGCGTGCTTCCGCAGATGTCTATCTCCAACAATTCTATCCCAACACATAAGCAATAACATGATAGGGCTATACAAGACTGGACACATCCAAGAAGGTTTGGGAGACCTTGGAGAGATTTTACTCTTCATGAACCAAGGCAAGGAAGATTCAGCTCAAGAATGAGCTGAATAATCTTAGGAAATCACCAAGTACTAACATAAATGAGTACATTTTGAAAGTTAAGGAGCTTGGAGATTCTTTAGGCTCAATTGGGAGCCCAATCAAAGACGATGATCTTGTTGCACACACTCTCAATGACCTGAGAGAGGATGAAAGGTGGAAAGCATTCACCACATCAGTTTATGTGAAGGATTCCCTACCAGAATTTGATCAATTAGTCACATTGATGGTGACCGAGGAGATGAACCAAGGAGGTTCACAATCAAAGGGTAGCCAAGCCCAAGTTTCCTATGCAGGTAGAGGCAAAGGCAAAAGAGGTGGACAAAAATCCCAAGGCAGAGGGAGAGGAAGGTCAAGCTCAAGCTCAAGCAACCAAGAAGGCTCCAACCAAAGCTATGGATCAAGAGGAAGAGGAAGGAGTAGAGGAAGAGGAGGAAGATCACATGGAAGAGAAGCATCCAATGGAGAATGCTACAATTGTGGAAAATCGGGCCATTATGCAAGAGATTGTTGGTCCAAAGGAGTAGGCAATCAAGGATACAAAAGGAACCAAGGTAATTATGCTAGTACTTCAACAAATTCAGAAAATGAGAACTTGCTTATGATGTATGGTACGAGTGAAAGAGTCAATTCAGATTTTACATGGTACATTGATAGTGGTTGTAGCAACCATATGAGTTGCAATAAAGATCGTTTCTTTAATTTACATTCACCCATCACTCAAGGACATGTAGAGACATGGGATGGCACTGAGCACAAGATTACACATGTGGGAGATGTTGCATTGAATGGATCTCAAAGCTCCAAGGTGTTGAAGGATGTGTTGCATGTGCCAACCATCAGAAAGAATTTGGTTTTGATAGGTCAAATGGTTGAAAGAGGTTATGAGGTAAGGTTCAATGAGCAAGGATGTTTTTTTGAAGACCCCATGCAGGACTACAAGCTCATAGCAAAAGGAAAGAAGCAAGGGAGACTCTTCACCATGGAGTTAAAGCTATCAACCCCTCACACTGTCTACTTGTCAATTAGAAATAAACAGATTGCAGAAATCCACTTATGGCATAAAAGAATTGGGCACATAAACTTACAAAGGATGAAGGACATGCAAAGGAAGGGCTTGGTGAGTGGTCTACCTGATCTTACATCTCAGAATATGCAACATTTGTGCCATGCTTGTCAATTAGGAAAACAACACAGATTGCCATTCAAGAAGGGAGCACACGTGAGCAATGAAGTGTTGAATCTCATACACACAGATGTATGGGGACCTACAAGGGAGCCATCCATTGGAGGTAATAGATATTTTGTCACATTTATAGATGATCATTCAAGGTTTGTTTGGATGTATTGCATGAAGTCAAAGTTAGAGGTGTTTTACCACTTCAAGAGGTTCAAAAACCTAGTGGAGAAGGAAACAAGGAAGTATATAAAGACTCTCAGATCGAATGGAGGGGGGGAGTATTTTTCAAATGAATTTTCAGATTTCCTACATGGCCATGGCAGCAAAAGGCAATTCACTTGCAGGTATACACCTCAACAAAATGGGGTGGCAGAGAGGAAGAATAGATACATAGCAGAAGTGGCTAGATATTTGTTAAATGAAATGAATGTTCCTAACTCTTATTGGGTTGATGCAACAAATACAGCCATATACATTATGAATAGGTGTCCAACCTTAGGAGTACATGGAGTTACACCTTATGAAGCTTGTTGTGGTAAGAAACCCAA
>CM035427.1:128862046-128879546 GCA_020310875.1 Ceratopteris richardii
CTGAAGAGGTGTCGATAATGCCCTAGATGAAGTGGTGACTTGCTCTGACACCAATTGTTGGAGTTAGACGTCTGCGGAAGCACGCAAACAACACAAGGAAGAAGAAGAAGAAGCTTAGAGGACAACACACAATATTGAATGTATTACTAGAGAATGTACAAAGATAAGTTGCCCATTAGGGCAATAGGCATATATAGAAGCCAGGGGGGGAAAACCTCCTAAAGAGGGAAAAAAGTGCCCCGGTGGTCCTAGTGTGTTCACACACATCACTACCTCAATATATCAACATATGTATATGTATGTATATATATTTATATATGTATACATATATGTACATGTTTATGTGTGTCTATATATACACATATATATATATATATATATATATATATATATATATATATATATATATATATATATATATATATATATATATATATATATATATATATATATATATATATATATATATATATATATATATATATATATATATATATGTGTGTGTGTGTGTGTGTGTATGTATATATGTATGTATATATGTATATATATATATATATATATATATATATATATATATATATATATATATATATATATATATATATATATATATATATATATGTGTGTGTGTGTGTGTGTGTGTGTGTGTGCATGTGTGTGTATACATCTCTCTCTCTACCTCTCTCTCTCTCTCTCTCTCTCTCTCTCTCTCTCTCTCTCTCTATATATATATATATATATATATATATATATATATATATATATATATATATATATATATATATATATATATATATATATATATATATATATATATATATATATATATATATATATATACACACACACATATGATGGAGAGTGTGAATATCCCAGTTGGCTGGCTTAGTGGTTGGGCCTCTCGTCTCTTGAGGCGGGGGCGAGGGTTCAATCCCTGGCAGCAACATGTAAGGGACATGTAATTTGGAAAGATCTTGCATTGTGGCTGAGTGCCACCGTTTATCTATCCCTGCGGTAGTGTTGACCGCCGTTTAACCCAGTCTTGTAAACCCCTGTTCTTGTGGGATAAGGGGGGTCCCATGGGTACTATGCCCTTCCTTGTACAATTGCAATTTCAAAGTTAAAGTCCGGGGGGAGTAGGCTTCGGCTGAACCTCCATTTAAAAAAAAAAACAAGCTATTCTTGATGTTAGACCACCTCTATATCAAGAATAACTCAAAATCTCAACTAATTTTGAAAGAACAATGCCAAATTATCAAAACTTTAGCTAACTGTGAAGAGAGTCACTACACAGAAAAGTCTGTTGCACATAACTCACTCATTGACTGATCAAATGTGTAACCTTTCTGATGAAACTTTGCACATGGTCTCTCCTAAAGGTTCTGCACCCTCTCCAAGTTAAGAAATCTGAAAAAATTTAGTAGATCTTGAGATATGATCCAAACAATCTTCTTATGTATGAACTGTATTCCTGTATAATCGACTTTGACACCTCCAACATCTAATGCATGGTTCTCCCAAGTAGATCCTGTTTAATCAAATGCTTTTAGACATAGATGGCTTACCTTTCAACTTTACACTATGCACTGAGATGACTCCTCATTTGTGTAAAACTTTACACTATGTACTGAGATCTAATCAATTCTTTGACCATCAAGATTGCGCTTGTTTCAGAAGACACTCATCACTTCTTCACATAAAAATGTTCCTACACATAATTCTCTTAACCTATTTACAATTAGGCTCTCAAATCTTAACTATAGATGCATTAACGGGATTAGTCATGTACAAAAGGATTCCTAAAATGATCAAACACAGAAGGAGAACTCAACAAAATATCGGGCGCAACTTTTTCTTTACTTAGAAAATTTTACATCTGAATGATGAGAGTTATTCACTTCACTTCTAAAGTGTCTAATGGTTCTTCAACTTCTAATCCATCATCTCTCATACATGCCCCGACTTTCTACTTGTATATATAGGCATATATGTACAAGCTCATGACCATAAGAAAAGTATAAGTAAGCTAATTACAAGTTTAATATACATATCTATACAAGGCTTCATTTCCTAAAAATGCACTATCTTCAAGCTTCATTCGCTGGTCTTTTCTTCATCCTTTGACTTCAAACCTTCAACCAAAACATCAATTGATGGTTGTAATGCACCAACAGCCCCCCCTCAATCATCAATTGAGGTTTTCTCCATCTTCTATATATCTGCCATGTCTTTGAATCTCTGTAGCTTTGGTCCATCCAAGCTTTTGGTTAGCATATCTACAATCTGATCTGTTGTTGAAGTATGTTTGACTTCAATATCCTTATCAATCACCTTTTCTCTCAGAAAGTGATATTGAATCTCAATATGTTTAGTCCTGGCATGAAAAACAGGGTTAGTAGCTATATACAATGAACTCATGTTATCTCCAATAATAGTGGCTATACTCTGAATGATATCAAAACTCTTCATGAGAGTGTTTACCCATATGAAATCCTTTGCACCTTCAACCATAACTTTATACTCTGCCCAATTTGTATCACTTGTGTTATGTGGGAGATAAGATAACCTCTTTTTTAACCTACACACCTAGTTTTCATGCCCTTTCTGCGTAAAGCCACGGGGATGAAAAACATACACTTCTTCATGCAAGTCACCATTCAAAAATTTTGTTTTAATGTCCAACTGATGTACATTCCAACCATGATGAGCTGCAAGTGCACAGATGCTACGAACAGTAGTCATTCAGCAAGTAGGAGCAAAGGTTTCATCAAAATCAATGCCTCTTTCTTGTGCATAACCCTTTGCAACAAGCCTAGCCATATACATGTCAACTGTACCATCAAGTTTATGATTCAGCTTGTATACCCACTTAGTGCGAATGGCCTTCTTGCCAGGAGGCGTCACATAAAGACCAAGTACCATTCTTCATTATTGCATCATATTCAGATTGCATAGTAGCCATCCAATTTTCTGAACTTTGTGCTTCATCAAACAAAACAGGCTCATTCTCATCACAGAGACTAGATGCAGACATAGCATAGCAACCTGATGCAAAAGAGGCACTATGAGAGCCTGATTGAGTATGATATGACAGAGGTGCATCTAATTTGCTATCACGCAAGGTTTGCACTAGCCATTTTGGCATAGTTCTTGCCTGCTCAATATCAGCTCTCTCAATCAAGGATACAAAAGGAACCAAGGTAATTATGTTAGTAATTCATCAAATTCAGAAAATGAGAACTTGCTTATGATGTATGGGTCAAGTGAAAGAGTCAATTCAAATTTTACATGGTACATAGACAATGGTTGTAACAACCATATGAGTTGCAATAAAGATGTTTTCTTTAATTTACACTCACCCATCACTCAAGGACATGTAGAGATGTGTTGAATGTGTTGCGTGTGCCAACCATCACAACACTTCAAGGAACACATTGGAATGAAGGACCTAGGCATTGAGACTTGAGGGGGAGTCTTGAAAATCAAGTCTCAACCATGCAAAAGGACTCATCCTTGAGTTTGGAAAGTGGAGCAATAAAAGGAGATGACCCAAAGTCATGGAATCATGTTAGAGCTCCACCAAACTCAATCAAATTCAAATCTCATCAATCACCCACCAAAAAGTGCACCTACACAGATTGGTGGGTGGTTAGCTAGATTGTAGGAAAAGTAAAACTCTATATAAGCACCATCCCACCTTTGTTTCTTGCTTCATATGCATTCCAACAATTTTCCACTTAGTTTAGTGAAGTGCTAAGCTCTAACAAGGAGTCCCCTTGCTTGCTTTCCTCATTTTCTCATGATTTTAATCCTCTCTATCTAGAAGTGTAGTTAGAGGTTTCCAAATATGATTGTACCAAATTGCAGAGCACTATTTTCTCTCTCTCACTTACTCATTTTCCTTGATTTTGAGCTTCATTTGGTCTCTCACATAGTTCCCAAAGTTTGCCAAATTTTCAGGTCCTTTGACCAAGTGAATTTTGAGAAATTGCCAAGTTTGTGAAGCTATATATTTGCACATAGGCATAGTGTTGCAAATAGGTAGCATTTTTTGTAGAGGATGTCTCTCCTAGATTGAAAATCCATTTTGGATTATTTAAATCTTTTTAGATAGCTCTCAAAGACTAAATTGATTTTGCAAAATTATATTTTTGTCTCTATACAAAGTCAGAGAAAAGTTCATAACAGTGAGCACATATCACTACTTGTGGACCCAGTGGAGGGCAGCCATCTTCCATTGTTGCATTGGATGTTAGAATCATCCCCCATCATACCCATGCATGCATACAAAAATAATCAATAAAAGTCACCAAGTAAAGGTAGTTCCCAAACGAAGGTGTCTGCATAGGACCACATACATCATTATGAACAAGCTGCAATTTATGAGCAACTCAAACTAAATCATCTTTTGGGAAGGAAGAACACTTCATTTTGCCGAGAGTATAGCCAAATATGCTTATAAGGTATCTCAATTTTGGGCAGAGAGGACACTGTTTCAGATTTTTGTAGGTGCAACAAACTAGCATAATTTAGATGACCAAAGCGTGCATGCCAAAGCTTTGCATCTAAGATAGCATGAGAATCTTGAACTTCACATGTTGAATCATTCATAGATTTTGCATCGTCTATGAGCTTATATAACCCACAACATGAAATTCTAGAAGGAATAATAACATCACCATAAGAGATCATGAATTGTACATCTGTCATCAACAAATTTGACAACCAAGTCGATCTTGGCTAATGTTGAAACTGAAAACAATTTTTTCTTGATATGTGGCACAAACAAAGCATTTGAAAATGTGAAAATGATCTTACCAACTCTCATTATAGGATAAGAGGATTCATTTAGTGCATGTGATAGTATTTCATGTAAGGGCAAGCTCAAGTGAATTGAAGAAATTGCAGTACGAGGTAATCTGTTTGGTTGCACCACTGTCAAAGTACCAAAATCTGAGTCTATTGTAGACATACACTACTCATGAGAAGATAGGTTGTAGCTCCAAACAATCGTAGACACCCATTCTTCATTTTGCACAAGATTAGAAAATCTATTTTAGGTGTAAAGGACTCTACAACAACCATTCCAACCTCATTCTTATTTGCCTCTTTTGTAGCTAGTTTTGGACAACTCTTTATGACATAATCATTTCCTTTACAATTTTTGCAAAATTGTTTTTCCTTTTTTGTTTTCTTCTTATCTTTTTCTTCATTCTTCACCTATGGAGAAAATATATTTTTTCTAACTAGTAGATGATCTCCATTTACTTTTTCCCTTCTGACTAGCTAAGAAAGGATTTGCAACATATATAATAGATTTTTTGTGCCTAGACTTATCTTCCTACAACAAAACAAAGACTAAGTCCTTAAAATGTTAAGGCATTTGGATTGCATTTCATCATCAATCAAAGAGTAAAAAAACTTTTATATGAATCTGGAAAACCATTAAGAACAATCTACATAAGTGAACTATCTAGTATAACTTCATCAACAAAAGTCAATTGCTCGTTCAAATCTTTGATCTTTGTCAAAAAAATGTTAATGAAATCTCCTTCATTTATGTGCTCACTCTCCAATTGTTCTCAATATGAGCCTCATTTCTTCCCTAATATAAGGTTGTAAGTGTATACCAAGCATCCTTTGCTGTCTTGCAAGAGTAAATGTGAGGAATAATGACAGGTTTGATAGAAAAAGCTATCAATGCATGTGCATGAGCATCTTTGCCATCCCGATGAAGTTGCTCTCCAGTAGGTGTAGCAAGAACCACAACATGAAGAGGAATCTCAACATCATCATCTTCAATGCCATTTGCATCACCTTCAATAATTGTATTTGCTAGTGTAGTTAGAAATTCTCAACACCATGCACACTATTCCACAATTCTTTTGCTAAAAATACAAGAAACATCATATATGCCCATAATATGTAATATATGTTGAGATATCAAGCTCAACATGTGATGATCGAGGATGACATGTATCACTTTTTTATTTTTATGGCATGTATAGTGGTCATGTTGATATATGTCAAGGATACTTTAGTGAGCTTTACTAGATTCATCTATCAAGAGTGATGGCACACTTGTTTCTTGCTAGCTCACTCATTCGTGGATGTTGGATTTTTCCTTATGTATTATTCTTTATATATTGCACTAGTTGGATTGTTCTATTAGGTCATTCTTGTATATTCTTTTTATGTAATAGAGGAAGAAGAAGAATTCTATTCTTCCTTGCCTCAATCTGTGTGTGTACTCCTCTTTGAGTGTGAGAATGTGTGAGTGATCTCTTCCTTATCTTCTTCCTCTTGGCATGGTATCAGAGCCAGTGTGGCTATAGAGAGCTCATGGAGAATGTCGACAAAGAAGAGTACACGAGAAGGCATGGAGAAAGTGCCATTCACAAATGACCTCATATTTGTACAAAATTTGGTGTGAAGGTAGAAGGTGTCAAAATATTTTTGATTAGGGTCACTTGTTTTGCTCAAATTTCTATTTTGGAGCCATCTCAACCTCGATTTCAAGCTCGCAAGGTGGAATCCATAAAAAAATAAGGCTAGTTTGCAAAATTGTAACTTGTGTTCTATTTGGCAACACTCAAGTATTCTAGATCTAGAATTTCAAGTGATTTCGTGTACTGTTGATACACAAATATTGTATTTTTTTAGATTGAGCTGTCACATCATAATATGATAGTATTCAAGCAGAGGTACTACTTCTAGTGTTTTTGTGGTGTTGCAAATTGCTGCAAAAATGGCAAGTGCAGATGGAATGAGTTAGCTTATGAGTGATAAGCTAGACAAGAACATCTTCCATGCTTGTAGATTCATAATGATGAATTTCTTGATGGGAAAAGGCTATTGGAAGTACATTGAAGGAGAGAAAAAAAATGCTCCACAATTACCAAAGAGGAGTTGGACTCTGGACTAGTTAAGAGCATATGAAGAATGGAATCAAGGAACACGAAAGGTAATGTATTGACTATCTTTTAGCATACATGATAGCATGATTTGATGGGGGATGATTCTAACACCCCAATGCAAAAACGGAAGATGGCTCCCTCCACTAGGTCCACAAGCAGTGATATATGCTCACTGTTCTGAACTTTTCTCTGCACAAGTATAGAGACTTATAATGAAAATTTTCAAACTTGTAGTAGACTATAAGAGCTACCCAACAACCTTTGAATCATCCCAAATGGATATTCCAGCTGGGAGAACCACCCTCTGCAAAACAGGCTACCTGTTTGCAACACTCGCTGCCTATGTGCAGAGATATACCTTCACAAAGTTGGCAATTTCTCACAACTCACTCAGCCAAATATCTTGAAACTTTGGCAAAGTTTAGAGCGTAATATGAGAGACCAAATGAAGCTTGAAATCAATGAAAATGAGTACAATGAGAGAGCAAACAGTTCTCTACAATCTAGTACAATCAGATTTGGAAAAGCCTAACTACACCTCTAGATAGAACGTAGCAAAATCATGAGAAAATGAGGTAAGCAAGCAAGGGGGATGCTTGCTAGAGTTTATGACTTCACTAAACTAAGTGGGAAACTCATGGAATGCATAAAAATCAAGAAAAAAAGGCGGGATGATTCATATATAGACTTTTACTTTTCCTACAATCTAGCTAACCACCCACCAATCAGTTTAGGTGCACTTTTTGGTGGCTGATTTGATGAGATTTGAATTCGATTGAGTTTGCTGGAGCTTCTAAATTTATTCCACCACTTTGGGTCCTCCTTTCTGATTGGTCCACTTACAAAACTCGTGGTTGAGCCTTTTTGCATGATGGAGACTTGATTTTCAACACTCCCCCTCAAGTCTCAATGCCTAGGTCCTTCATTCCAATGCATGCCTTGAAGTGTTGTAGCTTTACTCCATCCAATGCTTTGGTAAACATATACGCATATTGTTCCTTTGTATTGACATGCTCCACCTTGACATCCTTTGACATGATCTTCTCTTGAATAAAGTGGTAATGCACTTCTATATGCTTCGACCTTGCATGGAACACCGGATTTTGAGCCAAGCATATGCTACTTATGTTGTCACAAAAAGTAGGTACTTGCTTAACCTGCAAATCAAGATCAACAAACAACTTCTTGAGCCACATAAGCTCACATGAGACTTGTTCTAAGCCTCTATACTCAGCTTCGATCGATGAAAGAGCCACAGTTGGTTGTTTCTTTGACATCCATGAGATGGTCTTCTTCCCTAGCATGACAACATATCCACTAGTGCTCCTCCTGTCATCTTTGGAACCTGCCCAATCAGCATCACAATAAGCTTTTACATTTAATCCATCATCAAATGGATAATATAGACCTTCATTCACTGATCCTTTGAGGTACCTAAGTACCCTTTTGGCTGCAACAAGATGAGGTACTCTTGGTGCTTGCAAAAATTGAGATAACACTCCAAATACATGTGCAATATCAGGTCTTGTCATAGTAGCATACAAGAGAGAACCAATTATTGACCTATACATGGTCAAATCCTTTAGTTCTTCACCTTCATGAGCACTTAGTTTAACATTTACTTCTAATGGTTTTGAAATGTGCTTGCAATCACACAAGCCAAACTTCTTCAAAAGATCAAGAATGTATTTCCTTTGCATCAAGTATATACCTTTCTCTTTATATAGTACTTCAATCCCAAGGAAGTACCTTAAAATCCCTAAATCTGAGATTTTAAATTCACATCTAAGCTTCCTCTTTATGTCCTTGATGTTGGCTTCATCATCCCCTATAATGATCGAATCATCAACATATATACAAATGAAAACAATTTTGCTACCTTCCTTCTTCACAAAGAGTGATGGGTCTGCATGCTTCTGATTGTATCCACATTTTACTAAGTAGTCCACAAGTCTTTGGTTCCAAGCTCTTGGGGCTTGCTTGAGTCCATAAAGAGCCTCCTTTAGCCTGCATACATGATGTGGAAACCTCTCATATTCAAAGCCTTTGGGCTGGTCCATGAGAACTACCTCTTCAAGCTCTCCATTTAGGAAAGCATTCTTCACATCCAACTGGTACATCTTCCAACCTTTTGAGGCTAAAATTGCAATCAAACTTCTGATGGTGGACATCTTAGCTACTGGGTTGAATGTTTCCTCAAAGTCTATGCCATAGGTTTGAGCAAAACCTTTGGCAACCATCCTTGCTTTATACCTAGAGATGCTCCCATCTGCATGCCTCTTTACCTTGTACACCCATTTGTTGCCAATGACTTTCATGTCCTTTGTTCTTAGCACCAATGACCAAGTATCATTTTCTTCAAGTGCTTTGACTTCCTCCTCCATGGCTTCAATCCATTCCTTATGCTTATTTGCTTCTTCAAAAAAGTTAGGTTCTTCACAAGCTATAACTTGACTCATGTAGGCATAGTGTCTTGCAATGAATGAATCATAAGTTAGCCTTTGAACAGGGTATTTAACCCTATTGGATGACCTTACCTCACCATTAGGTGGTAGTAATCTCCTCCTCCTTGGTTTATATGCTTTAAATCCTAGCGTTTCTAATTTTTCCATATCTTCATCACTTGTAGATTCCATGTCTACCCATCGATGGTCTTCATCATTTGCCTTTTCCCTTCCTTTGCTACTTCCTTCACTTGAATGAGCTTCATTCCTTGTCCTTCCATGCCAAGCTGATGTAGTACTCTCCTCTGATAGTGTGCTTGAAGTGGTTGGACCACTTATCTCCATGCTTTGTTGTTGCTCTTTGAACTTCTTCTCGGCTTCATATGCATCATCAACCTATAACACATCTTTGCTACCATACCAAGGTAGCAACTCATCAAATATTACATCCCTAGATACCTTAAGCTCTTTGGTGCAAGGGTTATAGCATCTAAAACCATTTTGCTCTTAAGAATATCCAAGAAATATACACATATCCACCTTTGGGTATAACTTGTGTCTCAATTCTTGAGGTATGTGAACATAACACACACAACCAAATACTTTGAGATGTGAAAGATTGGGTTTCTTACCAAACCAAGCTTCATAAGGTGTAACTCCATGTACTTCTGAGGTTGGACACCTATTCATAATGTATATTGTTGTATTTGTTGCATCAGCCCAATAAGAGTTAGGAACATTCATTTCATTTAACAAAGATCTAGCCACTTCTGCTATGTATCTATTCTTCCTTTCTGCCACCCCATTTTGTTGAGGTGTATACCTATAAGTGAATTGCCTTTGGATGCCATGGTCATGTAGAAAATCTGAAAATTCATATGAAAGATACTCTGCCCCTCCATCTGATTTGAGAATCTTTATATACTTCCCTGTTTCCTTCTCCACTAGATTTTTGAACCTCTTGAAGTGGTAAAACACCTCTGACTTTGACTTCATGCAATACATCCAAACAAACCTTGAATGATCATCTATAAATGTGAAATATCTATTACCTCCAATGGATGGCTCCCTTGTAGGTCCCCATACATCTGTGTGTATGAGATTCAACATTTCATTGCTGACATGTGCTCCCTTCTTGAATGGCAATCTTCTTTGTTTTCCTAATTGACAAGCATGGCACAAATGTTGCATATTCTGAGATGTAAGATCAGGTAGACCACTCACCAAGCCCTTCCTTTGCATGTCCTTCATCCTTTGTAAGTTTATGTGCCCAATTCTTTTATGCCATAAGTCGATTTCTGCAATCTATTTATTTCCAATTGACAAGTAGATAGTGTGAGGGGTTGATGGCTTTACCTCCATGGTGAAGAGTCTTCCTTGCTTCTTTCCTTTTGTTGTGATCTTGTAGTCCTGCATGGGGTCTTCAACAAAACATCCTTGCTCATTGAACCTCACCTCATAACCTTTTTCAACCATTCGACCTATCAAAACCAAGTTCTTTGTGATGGTTGGGACATGCAACACATCCTTCAACACCTTGGAGCTTTGAGATCCATTCAATGCAACATCTCCCACATGTGTAATCTTGTGCTCAGTGTCATCCCCTGTCTCTACATGTCCTTGAGTGATGGGTGAATGTAAATTAAAGAAAACATCTTTATTGCAACTCATATGGTTGCTACAACCACTATCAATGTACCATGTAAAATCTGAATTGACTCTTTCACTTGAACCATACATCATAAGCAAGTTCTCATTTTTTGAATTTGTTGAAGTACTATCATAATTACCTTGGTTCCTTTTGTATCCTTGATTGCCTCCTCCTTTGGACCAACAATCTCTTGCATAATGGCCCGGTTTTCCACAATTGTTGCATTCTCCATTGGATGCTTCTCTTCCATGTGATCTTCCTCTTCTTCCTCTACTCCTTCCTCTTCCTCTTGATCCATAGCTTTTGGTTGGAACCTTCTTGGTTGCTTGAGCTTGAGCTTGACCTTCCTCTCCCTCTTCCTTGGGATTTTTGTCCACCTCTTTTGTCTTTGCCTCTACCTGCATAGAAAACTTGGGCTTGGCTGCCCTTTGATTGTGAAACTCCTTGGTTCATCTCCTCGGTCACCATCAATGTGACCAATTGATCAAATTCTGGTAGGGAATCCCTCACATAAACTGATGTGGTGAATGATTTCCACCTTTCATCCTCTCTCAAGCCATTGAGAGTGTGTGCAACAAGATCATCGTCTTCGATTGGGCTCCCAATTGAGCCTAAAGCATCTGCAAGTTCCTTAACCTTCAAAATGTACTCATTTATGTTAGTACTTGGTGATTTCCTAAGATTATTCAGCTCATTCTTTAGTTGAATCTTCCTTGCCTTGGTTAATGAAGAGTACAATCTCTCCAAGGTCTCCCAAACCTTCTTGGATGTGTCCAAGTCTTGTATATGCCCTATCATGCTATTGCTTATGTATTGAGATAGAATGAAAATGACTCTCCTATCCTCTTCTATCAATTCATTGTGTGCCTTGACTTGCCCTTGAAGTGGTGGATCATGTACATGAGGCATTGGCTCCGTGCCGCTCACTAATCCCCACAATCCTTTGCCCATAAGGTAGTTGCTAACTCTAAATTTCCATGTTGATAATTGCCTTTCTCTAACTTCTCTATTTGTGCATTATACTCAGCCATATTGAGCTCTAACATGCTCCTCTAGCTTCTCCTCAAGTGTTTGTATGCTTTAGAAGGTGTGGATATTACCTTTTGGTAGCTTCTCCATTGCTAACCTTCGACTAGTTGAGATCTCGATCGACGTAGCCCCCTTTTGATGTCTTCTTGCTTTGATGAGTCCCTTGTGCTTCCACGAGTTGTCTTGATCCCTTCAAGTCTTCAATATGATGCCACTGATGTCTTCAAGCCTCCAAAATGGCTCTGATACCATTGATGGGGGATGATTCTAACACCCCAATGCAAAAATCGAAGATGGCTTCCCTCCACTAGGTCCACAAGCAGTGATATATGCTCATTGTTCTGAACTTTTCTCTGCATCAGTACAGAGACTTAAAATGAAATTTTGTAAACTTGTAGTAGACTATAAGAGCTACCCAAAAAGCTTTAAATCATATCAAATGGATATTCCATCTGGGAGAACCACCCTCTGCAAAATAGGCTACCTATTTGCAACACTCTCTGCCTACGTGGAGAGATATACCTTCACAAAGTTGGCAATTTCTCACAACTCACTCAGCCAAATAACTTGAAACTTTGGCAAAGTTCATAGCACAATATGAGAGACCAAATGAAGCTTGAAATCAATGAAAATGAGTACAATAAGAGAGCAAACAATGCTCTGCAATTCGGTACAATCAGATTTGGAAAAGCCTAACTACACCTCTAGATAGAGCGGAGCAAAATCATGAGAATATGAGGTAAGAAAGCAAGGGGGCTGCTTTCTGGAGTTTATGAATTCACTAAACTAAGTGGGAAACTTGTACAATGCATACAAATCAAGAAAAAAAGGTGGGATGATGCTTATATAGACTTTTACTTTTCTTACAATCTAGCTAACCACCCACCAATCAGTTTAGGTGCACTTTTTGGTGGATGATTTGATGAGATTTGAATTTAATTGAGTTTGGTGGAGCTTCTAACTTTATTCCACGACTTTGGGTCCTCCTTTTTTATTGGTCCACTTGCAAAACTCATGGTTGAGCCTTTTTGCATGATTGAGACTTGATTTTCAACATGATTGGGCACACACAGTATGCCAAGACTCCGAAAGAGGCTTGGAAGAATTTGTGCAAAGTGTATCCGACCAACACCAAGGCACAAAAAATTGCAACTCAAGAACGAGCTGCACACACTGGAGAAAAAAGGCATGTCGGTAAGTGACTAAACCCTAAAACTCAAAAGAATATGTGAGTCACTTGCATCTATTGGCATGAACGTGGATGATGATGATAAGGTGGAAGTGTGCCTTTGTGGTTTAGGAGTTGTATATAAGCAGTTCAGAACTTCTATTGAGACCATGGAAAATATTTTGAATTTTGTTGATCTGGTATCCATGCTAATTATTGAAGAAAAAAAATCATGATGACTACTCAAACTCCCAAGGAAAACCTAGCTCACTATGCAGAAGGTAGAGGACAATTTCGAGGCAGGAAGAGCAAAGAGGCTGCAAAATTCTCAAAAGAAATGATTCAAGTAATGTCAATAAAGGATTCTGGAATCGTAGTAAACTGGGAAACTTTTAACGTGATTGGAGGTTGAAAAATAAAAATAATAGAAAGTAGCAAAACAACTATGCATCCATAACTATAGATAAAATTAAGAAGTTATTCATGATCCAACATCACATGATGAATACAATTTTAGTTAATGTTTCAAAATCAAATGGTAATGTCTGGTATGTTGATTTAAGTGTTTCAAATCACATGACTAGTCATGCAAAATGGTTTAGTAGTTTGCAGAAATTGCTAGTTCCTAGAAATGTTGAAACAGGTGATGACACATCCCATCCTATTGAGCATACAAGAAACAAAGCACAATCTATGGAGGACGGGAAGGTAAAACATCTTGCTCATGTCTGCATGTTCTAAATATAACAAAGATGGTTTCTACTGGACAAATAGTTGACCAAGGATTACAAGTCAACTTCAATTCTGATGGGTTATATGTAGAAGTGTAAAAATAGGATGGAAGATTGATTGCCAAAGGAAACAGTGTCTAGGATGTTTACCTTAAATGTGAGAATTCTTGAAATGAATGCAGCCATGTTTGCAAAAGGTGGAGTTATTGTTGATCTAGAGATCTAGCACAAACAAATTGGACATGCAAATTTGTAGAGACTGAAACTGATGTACTCAAAGGATACTTTCTATGGACTAACAAATTTCAAGGTTGCAAAGATGAAAAAGGTATGTGTAGCATGTCAATTTGGTAAACAATCAAGAGTTTCATTTCCAAATGACAATCATGTTAGTGAGAATGTGCTAGAATTAGTACATACATATGTTTAGAGTCCTCCAAGGACCATATCTATGGATGGTTGCAAGTTTTATGTTACTTTCATCGATGACCATACACGAAAACTATGGGTATATTTCATGAAAGAGAAGAGTGGGTTGTTCACTCACTTATAGAATTTTAAGGCTATGATGGAAAAGTAGATAAGGAATCATATTCAAACATTAAGATCTGATGGAGGAGGTGAATACATGTCAAATGAATTCAATAGTTTTCTAAAAATTCATGGAATTTGATAGAAGTTTTCATGCAGGTACACACCACAATAGAATGACAATTCTGAATGAAAAAATAGACATATTGTAGAAATAGCAAGAGCCTTGATGGTTGAGAAGAATATGCCTCATTATTATTGGGTAGAAGTTGTGCACACTATTGTATGCATCATGAACACAACTTTGACTATTGTTGTATATCAAGTTATGCTTGAAGAGAAGTTTACACATAAAAAGCCAAACTTACCATATATGAAAGTATTTGGTTGTATTGCATATGTACATGTTCTAGATGATTTGAGGGTGTAGCTTGTTGGAGTTTGAGGTCTACAGAAGCACACAAACAACACAAAGAAGAAGAAGAAGCTTGGATCACAACACACAATACTGAATGTATTTCCAAGAGAATGTACAAAGATAAGTGACCCATTAGGGCTATATGTGTATATACAGCGGGGGAAAAAACCTCTTAAAGAGGGAAAAAAGTACCCCGTAGGTTGCTTCTTGATCAACCAAGATATGCATGAGCTGGCAAGCATGAAGCAAAAAACCACTCGTGGACACATGAGTGTCATAGCAACAAGCCCAGCCAGAGTCAAAAAAATCATGTAAATCTGGCAGTAGTGATCCCTCCTTGGGATAAAACAAACCCATTTTTCATAATAGCATCATATTTTGATTCATACAAGCCATCCAATTTTCAAGATTTTATGCTTCATCAAATGAAACAAGCTCATTCTCATCACAGAGACTAGAGGCAGCAAATAGCATTGCAATTTGATGCAAAAAAAAGCATTATGAGAGTTTAAATGAGTATGATATGATAGAGGTGCATCTAATTTGCTATCGCGCAAAGTCTGCACCAGCCATTTAGGAATAGTTTTTGCCTCCGCTATCACCTTCTCATCAACAAGTGCATCATTTAAAACTACATAAAAAATGGAATGATCTTCATCATCACATAAAACCTATAAAGGTTGAAAATATGCCTCATTTGGACCAGCACTAGACTCTCCACCTATAAAAAGAGGCAGCAAGTTATCATACATGTCTTTGGAGCTAACTAATGTCTCCTTCGTACATGAAAGTAATGGCTAAATAGAATCTTCCACAAAAACATCACAGCTAATCAAAATGCATTTAGTTTATGGATGATACAGCCGATAGCCTTTGCTTTCAAAATTGTACCCAACAAAAATACATTTCAATGCTTTATCATTGAATTTCTTGTGTTGTTGTTCAGGCACTAATGCATATGCTAGACAACCAAAAACACACAGGTGAGCAATAGATGTCTTGCAACCATGCCAAGCCTCATATGGAGTGATAGATTGCAATGCTTTAGTGGGACACCTATTAAGTACATATGCGATGCACATAACACCCTCAAGCCAAAAACTATGTGGTAAAGCCTAACTCTTGACCATACACCTTGCCATCTCCATGAGTGTTCTTCTGTTCAGCAGCTCCATTCTATTGAGGTGTGTAGGGCACTGTACACTAATGTTTTATCCCATGTTCAGCCAGAAATGCATTGAAATTAGAGGACATATATTCCCCCAATCGATAAGAATGGAGGGTGCCCATTTTACATGCTGACACATTTTTAGCCAAAATCGGAAACTGTTTGAAGCACACAAATACTTTGGACTTTGCTTTCAATGGATGTACCCATGCATGCTTAGAAAAAATCATTGATGAAAGTCACGAAGTAAAGATAGTTCCCAAAAGAAGGTGTCTGCATAAGACCATAGACATCACTATGAACAAGCTACGATTTCTGAGTAGCTCGAACTGAACCATCTTTTGGGAAGGAGGAATGCTGCATTTTGCCCAAAATACAACCTTCACATACATGTTTACTAGGTGCCTCAAGTTTGGGCAAAGAGGATACCATTTTAGATTTCTATAGGCATAAACTAGCAAAAATTCAAATGACCAAAGTTTGCATGCCAAAGCTTTGCATCTGACATAACCTAAGAATCTTGTACTGCACATCTTGAATCATTCACAAATTTTCATAGTCTATGAACTTATACAACCCACGACGTAAAATTCCAGAAGCAATAATGAGATCCCCATTTGACAGATAATGAATTGTACATTGTCATCAATAAATTTCACAACCAAGACAATCTTGGCTAAGATTGAAACTGATAACAGGATCGGAGGATTCCTTGGTGCATGAGACAGTATTCCTTGTAGGGACAAGCTCGAGTGAAGTGAAGAAACTATGTTGTGAGGTTAGTGCGGACTTTGTTTTGGGTGTAGAGGGCACCCCACCAACCATTCAAGCCTCTTTCTTCCTTGCCTCTTTAGCAGCCAATTTTGGACAACTCTTTATGACATGATCATTTCCTTTACAATAGTTGCAAAGCAATTTTTGCTTCTCTGTTTTCTTCTCATCTCTATCATCCTTCTTTGATTGTGTAGAATTAGCAGATTTCTGCTTACTAGTAGAAGAGCTCCATTTACCTTTGCCCTTCTGACTAGCCAGGAAAGCTTGATGTGCAACATGCATAATGGAATTCTTTTGCCTAAGAACAGAGTCTAACTCCTCAAATGTTAAGGCATTTGAATTTCCTTTCATCATTAAATGAAGAGTAGATGCAAAACTTTGATATGAATCAAGAAGACCATTCAGAAGAGTCTACACAAGTGAACTGTCAGGCAAGACTTCATCACCAAAAATCAATTGTTCCTTCAAATCTTTGATCTTTGTTAGAAAATTGCCTGTGGAATCTCCTTCATTCATGTGCTCACTATCCAACTGTTTTTAGAGGTAAGCAACACGAGCCTCATCCCTTGCCTAGTACAAAGTGGTTAATGTATCCCAAGCATCCTTTGCTTCTTTGTAGGAGTGAATGTGGGTATAGTGGTCATGTCAGGGACACTTCATTGAGTTTTA
>CM035427.1:128884546-128897046 GCA_020310875.1 Ceratopteris richardii
ACACACCAAGGTATCGTGACACTTCCAAGTATCACGACACTTCGACCTATCACTACATTCCCAAGTATCGCGACACTTCGACCTATCGCAACAATCCCAAGTATCGCGACACTCCGACCTACCATGACACTTCGACCTATTGCGACACTCCCAAGTATCGCGACACTTTCACCTATCGCGACACTCCCAAGTATCGTGACACTTCCACCTATCGCGACACTCCCAAGTATCGCGACACTTCCACCTATCGCGACACTCCCAAGTATCATGACACTTCCACCTATCACGACACTCCCAAGTATCGCGACACTTTGACCTATCGCAACACCTCCACCTATCGCGACATTTGGACCTATCGCGACACTCCCAAGTATCGTGACACCTCCACCTATCGCGACACATCGACCCGACCTATCGCGATACACCGGCTTAACGCATTAATTTTTAGGGTGAATTAATTGATTGAACTGAGGTACTTTTGGGCTTAAATCTTGGGCACATTTTTATAATATTAGAGCCTTAGAAGTGGGCAAAATACCTAAAAACCAGGGAGGAGTTTCTTGAACCCTGAGAGCCTGTTTTGACCCCTAAGTGCCTGAATGGTCATAACTTCACCATACGAACTCCGATTGATGAGATTTTGGTCTCGTTGGAAAGCTTGTTGAGAATCCTACGTGGACCTTGACTGGCTTTTGTAAGAATCATACGTGGAGTTTTAGTACATGTATTTTTAAGTTGGCCTTAGGTGGGACTAGGTGGTCATAAGATTTTGAGGGTACAGTGAGTTACTCCAAGGGGGGCCTGTAATTATTGATGTGTGTCTTTCAATCCATTATGGTAAAGGGGCTATATTAACTCGTGAACTTTTGCAGGAATGTTGCGTGCAATCTAGGAAATTCAAAGCAAGCTAGCAAGGGTGAGTACCAAGCTGGGGAGAAGGCTTCTTGGGTTGGTGTAGCAGTCTGAGCAACCAAAGTATTGAGGTTGGAAGTTCTCTCAACCCTCCTTTGTCAATTCCTAGCTTAGGCTAGTACGAGTTAGGTGTGGTGATTAATTAGAGCAACGCTAGGCACGAATCAATTCCAAGAGAACTAATCAACTAAGTGCAAGTATTAAGTAGGACTTAAGTGCGAAAACCCTAAGGGACAAAAGTAAACTTGAACCGATCAAATATCAAGTGTGAAATTCACTTAAGTAATCCTGACGTCGTGATTCCAAACAAGAGCTTAACACAATATTCAACTAAAAAGAACAAAGTGATTGGTACAAATTAACCTGCAACGAGAGTGTACTTGGGACCAAGGGGTAGAGAAACCAGGCATATGAACCTTAGGTCAGGAAGACACTTAGGCAGAGACCGACAAAGCCTCATATCTTCTGAAGCTAGTGTCAATCACACTGCTAGGTCTTGGGCCCAGCAGCTAAGTGATTACCCGTACACTCCCAGATCTGAAACAAGTGATTCTGAGATGTCCTATAACATGGAGAGACTGGTAGGTAGTTCAGGGGTGGCGTACCTAGAAAAGCCAGAAGGACCTTACAAGACTCAATTGGAATACATCAGGACTAATCGTCTAGGTGCTCGCATCTACGAAGACGGCCTGAGAAGATCTGTGGTCCAGATTAAGAACCCCAATCAACCCCATGGACTAGAACACCCGGTAGTCAAGTTTGAGAATGGAGCATACCTAGATAAAGAAGGGACTATTTATGTAGTCACCACCCTTCCAGATAGAATAGATGAGTTTGGGAATGTGATCGCAGAGACCGACATGGGTGATATAGAGCAAGGGAACTTAGAGAGAGAGCCGAGGACTCCCCATGGTAAATCAGTCTTGATTAGAATCATGACTCCAGAGTGGATTCCTCAGGATAATAAAAGCATAAATTTGCTTTTAAACCAAGAAACGGATGAGACTTTTTGGAGATATAAGCCTGCCCAGTCTCAAGAAGTAGGTGCTCTCACAATTTATGAGTTTAAAGACCCTGATACCCCAGGCAAAGTAACCTACCTAGACCATACATCAGAGCGGATCTTCGTGGTCTCTGACCACGGGAGACATGCCTACACTTGGAAGGGTGAATTTGTTTTTCCCCAACCTCGGTCCAATGTGTCCTACAGTCACCAAGGAGCTGGGACCTCCCAAGCTCATGGAGCTCAACGAGATAGAAGTAGAGACAGACCTGAGGTAAGCTTTGCCAACCCCCTGGGAAGAGAAAGAATGAGAACAGAAACAGATAGAGAAGAAACCGAGAGACCTAGAGCCCCAAGGAACCAAAGAAATGCTGATGATTTCCCTTTTCCAAGGCCAAGAGAACACACTAGGACCCTGAGGCCAACTCAGTTGGTGAAGTCCATGAAGAATTACTTCGATGGCACTGGAGACCCCTATGATCATGTAGCTGAATTTAGACAAGTCTTAAGAGTTGAACAAGTGGAGGACCTATTCACGCAATACAATGCGTTTGGTCTAACCCTTAGGAACACTACCCTTACATGGTTTCAACCCCTGAACGAGACGCAGTTTAGGAGCATAGACCAACTTTTAGAGGCTTTCGTCACTGAATTCTCTAAGAGTGGCATACAGCATAATACCTCCTCCCTGATTCATAGCTTTAAACAAACACCTCAAGAGACGGTCAAACTAGCAGGAAGATGGTTTAGGCAATACCTAGAGAGTTGCACAATGCCTGAGTTACCCACACCAGCCAAGCAAGTGGCTTTGTTCTTAGATGGATTGTTGAGCACCAAGCTCACATCATATGTATATCTGAAGGACCCCATAACTATAGAAGAATGTGTGCGCATGTGCATAGACATTGAGGATAATCTAGGCGAGGAATTGGAGCTATCAAAAAGCTACAAGGATTTGGATAGCTCTAGTAGCCTTATGTCGGGTCAATCCACATCCATTGAAGAACTTGCAGAAAAGGTGGCTCAAAAACTAGGTGTCTCTAGCAAACAAATCCCAAGATTTGCCCCAGTTAAGCGGTGCTATGCTTGTGGAGGTGACCATATGGCAAGTGTATGTCCCATTATGGCTCAACCCCTAGTGAATCCTAGTAGCCAGTACTGCACAATAGAGCGAAGGTACACCAACCACACCGCACAAGACTGCCCTTATAACAAACAAACTGTCAGGCAAAATTACCCTCAGCCATATCCACAACAGGGTAGATACCAGAATCAGTACCCACCACAGCAATATGGCAGACCACAGCAACCTTATCAGCCACCTTATCAAGGGCAAGAGAGACCTCAACTAGTCCTTGCCCAGCAACCCCCTGCTCCAACCAATGTAATCCCAGTAAAGTATGCATCTGCTGAAGAAAATCTGAATAGAGCCATAGTCCCAGTCACACCGTTGCTATCAGACAGTGATCCAAGTGACCATAGTTTTGACTCCACACATATTGACAGCCCACAGGCTTACTACATGCAGTCACCCGAGCATAACGAGCCATACTATTATGAGGACCCAAGTGAAAATAGTGGGCAGCCTGAGTATGCTAATGTCATGTACACAAACCCCAACTCTAGACTTCAACCTAGGCAAGTGCGACCCCCATTTCCTAGAGGACCATGCTTCAGATGTCAGGGAGATCACCTTATATGTGATTGTCCATTGCCTGCCCCTACACAAACCCAACTAGTGACAATTCAGGGCTTTTGTCAAGAATGTGGGAAAGAGCATCTCTTATGAGATTGCCCGAAGAACCCCAATAACCTACCAAAAATCACTCCTATCAATGTCATTGGGTTAGTGGTAGACTCTACGGGAAGTATAACTTCCACAGCCCCCGTGCATGTGGTCACTAGATCTCAAGCCTTGCAGCAAACCCAAGGAGTAGGACAGGAAAAGACTTTTGAGGTTAGTGAGACAGAGAGCCTAACCAAGAAGAGGACAAGAGCTTGGAGAGATAGCCGGGAGAGAATGAAAAGACAATGGTCATTGAAAATGAGCGAGCTTGAAGAAAGCTTGAGAGAAACCAAAGCAAAGATAAGTGAACTTGCATCTCAAAACCACTCTCACACTACACCACCACACCCCTTTCCATCGCCCTCCAACCCATCACATGCCATTCCCCAATTTTCTAATCCACCACACGTAGCACACCCACAACCTAGAGTAGGATGAGTCCTAGCCGATCCCACTCTTGAGGAACTAGACATGATGCTCAAAGCATATAAGGCCAGAATCTAGGAAGGGCCAAATGTGATAGATCATGAGAAATGTTACCCTAGAGCTGATCTAGAGATAGAGAGAACAAAGCTTTGTGCTAAGATGGTCGAATTGGCGCAATCCATGTTTGAAGCCAGTCGCTTGTTCAATGGCTCTAGCTCCACAAGAACACCCTTGCATTTCGATGGTCTATTAGATAGATTGGAGAGGTTACTTACAAAGTCTGGGAAAGGAGTCACCTCCCAGATTAAGGAGAGTGCAAGAGATAGAATAAGCATTCCTCCCCAGGAAGCTTATGTGCCTAACTCCACTGAACCAGACACCTCTTCTTCTATGAATAGGTATTCACCAGAGTTCCTGAGAGAGATTCAAGAAGAGAAATGGGCAAAGGAAAGTGAAATCCCTCCTCCCATTGAACTTGTGGATGATGCACATGATCAATTTCCACATGACATCCCTTCTATTTATGAAGAGCAGGAGAGTGCCCAGTCTCATGAGAGATTAGACTTTGAGTCTAATTCCTTGCAGGAATTACCCCATTTTACAGGCCCCTGGGAAACTAAGTCAACTTGCATGAGAGCACCCACGGTCATGATAAGAAATGAGGATTCGATCATACCTAGAAATACGGAGGTAGGGAAGAACACTAAAGTGCAGTGCAACCTTACTTTAGAAGAGCTACTCAAGGTTAAGCCAGAAGTGTGGAAACACGTAGCCAAACAAGTGCCAGACATAGCGAAATCGCGTTCCCAGGTAGGATCACATAGAACAGTGCCAGAAATACCATTGGATAAGATAGGAGATATGAGTGAAGGAGAAGAAGGAAATACCTATCTCCCAGTTACCCATCAGGAATACACAACCAAAGCAATTTTGGACTCAGGTGCAGGAGTTGCAATTGCTACCACTTCCCTATGGAAGCGTTGGGGCAAGCCAGCACTCAGGCCGACGAGAATGAAATTGCAGATGGCTGATGGTCATATTGAGAGGCCCTTAGGATTGCTAGAAGGAATAACTCTCACTACATGTGGAGTTGAGTTCGAACATACTTTTGCTATATGCGACTTTAGCAAAAACCAAGCCTACGAGATGATTTTGGGGAGACCATTTATGCGGCAGTTGCAAGTGGTACAGGATTGGGGAACCAATTCCTTGTATTTGCAACACTTAGGTGTTACAACCAAAGTCAATCTCAAGGATTACTCTCATAGAGATGTACCCCCTATCCAATGGAATCCCATTCATAGAGCCAAAGATGATACTGATTCAGTGCATTCCATAGGATCAGGATCCTCATGGATGCATGAAGACACCCACTTATGGATGTGCAAGGTAGCAGTAGAAGAAGAGAAGAGAGAAATAGCCCGAGAGGTAGGTGCAAAAGAAACCCATAGATCAATTCAAGACCCAGCCTATGCACCTGTAGTTTTCCCTGATGAAGGATTTGAACCTCATGGTTGGGCTGAAATTTTAGCAACAATGGATGTAGCCATCAATGAAGAACAATGGACACCCCACTGTGACGAGGATGGCTATGACATTTCAGTCTTCTCCATAGAACCAATCATGGGAGATTCAATTTTAGAAGAATGCGAACCTAGCCCTGATGCATTTGAGGATGCAAGTGACTCTGATCTAGAATCAATCATTATGGACCCACAATTTGCATCAGATGAAGAATACTTCTATGAGGTAGAAGTTCACCCTCAAAGACACGAAGAGATCATTAATGATATGAGATTAACCATAGAAGTGACCACTAAGAGTAAGGGAAAGAAAAGAAAGAAGAAGGAAGCCACTCTAGAGGAAGAAGAATCCTTGTTTGAGGTCCCTGAAAACTTTAAAAAATATGAGATAGACGATAGGAGAGTCGTGATAAGAATGCCTAAACGCGAGGCACAATCAGGAGAGGCCTATGATAGCAAGGAAACTACCAAGAAAATAGTTGTAGCCCTAGAAGAGGGAGAAGAAAGATGCACCTACATAGGGCATGACCTGACGAGAGAAGAAGAGCAAGAGTTGATAGCCCTGCTAAGAGAATACAGAGATGTATTCGCTTGGAGTTATAAGGACTTGAAAGGGGTCGACCCAGACATATGCTCACACACGATTCCCATGACCACAGATGCGAGACCCTCTAAACAAAAGCCATACACATACAATGACAACTATGCTACCAAGATCAAAGAGGAGATAGATCGCTTGGTTGAAGCTGGATTTATCTATGAAATTGAGCACACTGAATGGGTATCCCCCATTGTAGTGGTGCCCAAAAAGAATGGCAAATTACGTGTATGCATTAACTTGAAGAAGGTTAATGCAGCCTCTATCAAGGATAGTTATCCGCTTCCTATCACTGAGCATCTATTAGAAAGGGTAGCAGGCAAGGAAGTGTACAGCTTCTTAGATGGGTTCTCTGGCTACAATCAAGTAGCCATTACACCAGAAGATCAGCATAAGACGGCTTTTGCCACAGAGTGGGGCATATTTGCCTTTCGGGTAATGCCATTTAGGCTTACCAATGCACCTGCAACGTTCCAGAGCCTGATGTGCCACGTGTTTAAAGAGTTCTTGAGGAAAAATTTGGAAGTCTATGTGGATGATCTTTGCGCTCATTCCAACATTAGACAAATCCATATACCTGAACTCAGACAAATCTTTGACAAGTGTAGAGAATATCAAGTCTGCCTGAACCCAGAAAAGTGTGTTTTCATGGTCAGGCAAGGCAAAATTCTAGTACACATAGTGTCAAAAAATGGCATATCCACGGATGAGGAGAAAGTGAGAGCCATTGCAGAACTGCCTAGGCCAAGGAATGTCAAGGAGGTACAGGCCTTCATGGGGCATTGTGGTTACTACCGCCGGTTCATTCACATGTATGCCGTCATTGCAAAGCCTCTGTATGCTCTTCTAACTAACTTTGAGTGGATTGATGAATGTGAGAACTCTTTCAAGGAGCTCAAACGAAGATTATGTTCAGCACCAATCTTGACCACACCAGATTGGAACAAGCCATTCCATGTCCATGTGGATGCATCCAATCATGCTATTGGATGCATGCTAGCACAACCTACTGGTGAAGGTAACATGGATCTTCCAATTGCCTATGCCAGTAGACAGTTGAATGCAGCTGAACGAAATTATACCACCACTGAACGAGAAGGGTTAGGCATGGTATATGCAGTTAAAAAGTTTAGACACTATTTGCTTGCAAATAAGTTTAAATTTTTTACTGATCATCAAGCTCTGTTGTACTTGGTAAACAAGCCATGCAATACAGGCAGACTGGTAAGATGGTTCCTCTTACTAATGGAATACGACTTTGAGGTTGTGGTGAGGAAAGGCAAGACCCACCTGAGAGCAGATCATCTCTCAAGGCTCACATCAGGAGAGGACCCACAAGGAGTGTCAGATGACTTACCTGATGCTTACTTGTTTAATTTGGAAGTTGTACCTCAGTGGGCTAAGACATTAGTGCCAGTATTGACATACGGGCCTAATCACCCGGTAATACACACTGAAGATAGAGAGATGGTAAAAGCTCAAAAGTATCATATCTTGGTAGGAAGTATGTACAAACATACGGAGCAAGGAGTATTAGCCTGTTGCGTGGAAGAGGACGAGTACGCTAAATGGTTGCAATTAGCACATGTAGGTGCATTAGAGAAACACTACTCAAAACAATGAACCCTACAGACACTGAGGAGACTAGGAGTGCATTGGCCAACTATGGAAGTTGATGTCCATAGGATGTGCAAGAATGCCCAATCTGTTGCACTAAACCACCAGTGGAACATGCTACTCTTTATCGAATATCTTTAGTACCAGATTGGAGTGAACCATTAGTAGCCTTTCTAAGGACGAAAATATTCCCTCAAGATATGACTTTGGCCAGACAAAGGAGTTTGGAACAAGAAGCCTTAGATTACGCAATCATTGGTGATAATTTATACAAACGTGGTAAAGATGGTTACCTGAGACTATGTGTCCATGAGAGCGAATATTTGAAGATCTTGGACACTGCTCACCAGGGTGTAGCAGGAGGACACTTTGGGCCAGATCGGGTGATCAAGGAAATTTTATTTGTAGGTCTTTGGTGGCCAACTCTTCACATAGATGCACATATCTACGTGAAGAGATGTGATGTTTGTCAGCGAACCCAGTATCCCATACGCAAGGATGAGATGCCATTGAAGCCTATGATGGGTGGACGTGCATTCTCTAAGTGGGGAATAGACTTTGTTGGTCCTATTAATCCCCCAGCTAAGGGTTCATATGCTGATTATATCATTGTGGCCACAGACTATCTAACCAAGTGAGTAGAAGTGAAAGCCACTACGAAGAATGATGCTCAAACAAAAGCAAAGTTCCTATTTGAAAATGTGTTCACTAGATACGGATTGCCAATAGAATTAGTGAGTGATAGAGGCACACACTTCTTGAATGAAGTCATAGAAAACCTTCTCCAAGAATTCGTGGTGATACATAAGAAGTCTGCCCCCTATCATCCACAAGCTAATGGCCAGGCTGAGAGCACAAATAAGATCTTATGCAATGTGCTGACTAAAGTGGTGAATAACAAACACTCTGATTGGGACAAACAGCTACACCACGTTGTTTGGGCATACCGAGTTGCCTATAAAACGGTACTCCAAGCCACACCCTTTCAAATGGTGTTTGGCCAGAATGCGGTGCTACCATTGGACTTTTTGATACCTACATTAAAAGTAGCACAAGAGCATGATTGGACAGGCCATGAACTTTCCTCCAGAATCTTTGATCTTGAACGTTTAGGTGAGACACGATTGAGGGTTGCAGCAGGAATCTATGCAACCAAGAAGAGACAAAAGGCATATTTTGATACACATGTGAAGGATCAAGGCTTGAAAGCAGGAGACCTAGTCCTAGTCTACACATTGAAGCAACATGCATGAAAATTAGAGAAAAGAGGCTATGGACCAATGATTATCAATAGGATATCCACAAGTGGAGCAGTACAATTAGCCACTCTAGAAGGCGATGTTCTCCCTAGCTACATAAGTGGATGCAGAGTCAAGTTATATCGAGAACCCCTGACTGAAGAGATGCTAAATCGACTCAACACTGCCAAGAAACGCAAGGAAGAAGAAAAGCGAATTAGAGAGGAAGCACAGGCCGAAGCTTTAGAACGCATCTGACAAATGAAATTGAGAAGACAATGTAGAGATCAGCCCATGCCTGACTCTCAAGAAGTTTTAGGTTATCACATGGCCATGTGCGAGGTCTCAGGTAAACAGACCCACAAGATAGTTGATCGCCGACCCTTTGTGATCCTAGAAGTAGGACAAGGAGAGAATGCAAGGACAGTGAGAGCTTTAATTGATTTAGGAGCAGCCACTAGTGCAGTTCGGCTTTCTTACTGCCAGCAATTGCAATTGGAGGTAAAACTCCTAGAAGCATATCTGATAGGATTAGGAGGAGTTGAAACCCCTTGCATGGGAGAGGTGGAACTTCCCCTCTACATTCAAGAGGTCCTAATGCTAGCAAAAGTGCTAGTGTGTGAAGACGAGGATCTTACCGAACCTCTTGTCTTAGGCCAAGACTGGATCTATGATCACGCAGTCAATCTCAACCTAAGAAGTGGACTTCTTCAGGTTTGGGCAGGCCAAAGCCACCTTACGATTGAATTAGAAAATCAAGCTGTCAAACCATTAGAACAGGCACCAACTCCTGGTCCCTCCAGGAACCCACATGAAGATAACAATGTTGTTCTTGTCCAAAGTTCTATGGTGCAGAGGATTGTCACTCTTACCAAAGGAGCAGAAGTCAATGAGGAGTTCCCAGTTGTTCCAAAGAAGATTCTTAAAAGGCAGGTTGAGCATCACACGACACTAAGGAGACCGATGATCAAGAAGCAGGGGCACCAACCTGTGCAATACGGAGTACCTAGTGGCATGAAGCAGACCTAGATATGCAAGAAGGAAAAAACCACAGCCCTAGAGGCAGGTTCTCAAAAGAGCATCAAGCAAGCCACACTGTCAAGGACTAAAACGAAGGAGTTCCCTAGGCAACAATCTAGACATACCAATTCTATTTGGGTCCCTAAGCGGTCAATGAAGGCAATCCCTAATGCTAGACGGATATGGGTGCCCAAGGCCTGCTTACAAGCCCAAATAACTTCACCTCCAGTCACTAGCTCAAATCAACACTCACAAGTACTCTTGGCAAACAGCTCAGGGCAGATACCTACACCTCACACTGCTACACCTTCCGTCAAACCTAGAAATTTTTGGAAATGGGTACCCAAAAGGTCCCAAATCCAGCACAATCTAGTTCATAAATCTTTCCCTATCATCAGCTCTAAGAGCTACGAATCCTCAATCAAAGTTTGGAGACTTAAACCCTGTAGCAAGCCCCCTGACCCAATTTTGTAAATCCATCCACTCTGAGGTAGGTGCATTCTGAGAACATTGCATATCCCAAGTATGCATCTAGGATGACATAACCCACTAACCACCACTCAAATCTATCACAAACACTTCACCTCTAACCACTAACCATCTGGATTGTCATGTTAGTATTGTGGAGGGAACACCAATGCATCATGTTTCCTATGCAACACTAATGTGCCTTTCTTATTCTAGCAGATAAGCATCAAAAGTTTCATGGCGGCAACAGCAAGCACGAGCTCCCAGGCAGGCCCTAGTACTCAAAACAATTGGGATACCATGCCTGTGGAGGCTCCACTGACAGCGAGGCCTGAAGAGTTCCTGAATGTGCGAAGAATTCCCATCTCGGATCCACCGAGTGGCCTAACAGAGAGAGTGAAAGGACATTCTCATTGGTTCAATGAGATGCCAGGAGATTTGGGAGATGTAGATCATATCTGGGAGTCCAAGTTGGAATTCAAAGGAGTTTGGTGGACCTTTCAGTTCTTCACACAAGAATTTGAAGCATTACAAAATGTAGCTTCTCTTCAAGATATCTGGCAAAAGGCGGGGTTACAGGATTATTTTAGTGCATCTTTGCCTAAACCTGATTTCCTTAGGTGCTACTACTTGATTGCCACTTTGAAAGCGATAGGAGACAAAGATCATTCAGGAACATTCTTGGTGCCCTCTTTATCAAACCAGGAGGAAATGAAAAAGTTTGAGTTGAATGTCTCCTTAATCAGGGAGGCCCTTCAGATGTATGGCACCCATGTACCCTCCGATCGAGATCCTTTGATACCGAAGTCTATGAAGAACAATAAACTCAAGAAATTGAAAGAAATGTGTGCTCTTACCCCAAACATTGCTATACCATTGCGAATGTGTCTTCAACATTTTGCATTTCCAGCGCAAGACCGATTCACACAGCCTCATAAGAAGATCTGGTATGGGTTATACCTAGCGGAGACTGGGAGCTTACCTATCAAAATGCCAGTGTGGATCCTTGACCAGTTATATGAAGCAGGCAAAAGAGGCATGAGGAAGCCTACTTCGCATGGTTGCTGTGCTATTACAAGAATTATCTACAGATGCCTTGCCTATGATGTGCCGATCGCACGGGCCCTTAAGTACTCACAGTTGGAATTCTTCCAGGGGCGGAAGTCAGGGGTTCAACCCATGAAAAGAATGCGTGGATCTCTTTCACAGGTTCTAATTCCTCGCGAGGTCACCACAGAAGCCTCCTGTAGAGAAGAAGAACAAGTAGCCCCATTCACAATCCATCTCCAACGACCACAATCAGAGGGGGTGGTACAACCCACTCCATCAGCCCCTCCACTACCCTCGGATGCTGAGCTTGCATCCATGGCTACTTTGGTAGAGGATCCATCTTTTGACTTTGAAAGCTTCCTACAAACAGCCCAATTATCTGAGAGTGAGTTTTTCTTAGAGACCGACGGACCTGGATCATCATCCCAGAGAGGACGATCACATGGTGAAGCACGAAGAGTACATTGGACGGGGGACATGCATGAACAAGAGGAGATACAGAGCAATGAATCAGAGGAGAGTGAGGAGGCAACCCCTGCCTACACTGCACAACTCAAACAACTCTACAAAACGATCAAGCAAGTGCAGAAAAGGCATAAGATGTCCAAAGAGGCAAACAGAGCACTGGTGAACCAGATGTTGTAAGCAGAAAATGTAGACCCCCATTTTGTAGAATCATTGACTCTTTTAGCAAATACCTGTGGAATCAGGGAAGCCATGAGGACCATGGTATATCGTAATACCCCTCAATATGACCAACGAAGGATAGATACACGACCACGAAGGGGAAAGATGATTCAAATGGAAGTCCCTACCTCACTCCCTACCACCACTCAAGAAGATGTTCACATGGCCAGCC
>CM035427.1:128902046-129024546 GCA_020310875.1 Ceratopteris richardii
TTGGCTTTTTACCACTGAACTTCTCTTCAGGTGTAACTTGATGTACAGTAGGAGTTAGAGTTATGTTCATGATGTATACAACAGTGTGCACAACTTTTGCCCAATAACAATGAGGCATATTCTTCTCAGCCATTAAGGCTCTTGCTATTTTGCAATATGTCTATTTTTGTGTTTAACAATGCCATTCTATTGTGGTGTGTACATACATGAAAACTGACATCGAATTCCATGACTGTTTAGGAAATTGCTGAAATCATTTGACATATATTCACCCCCTCCATCAAATCTTAATGTCTAAATATACTTCCCCATTTTCTTTTCCACCATAGCTCTAAAATTCTAGAAGTGAGTGAATACCTCACTCTTCTCTTTCATGAAATATACCCATACTTTCCGTGTATGGTCATCAATGAAAGTAACATAAAACGTGCAATCACCCATAGATGTGGTCTTTGCAGGACTCCAAACATCTTTATGTACTTTTTCTAGCACATTCTCACTAACATGCTTGTCATGAAGAAATGATACTCTTTTTTGTTTACTAAATTGACATGTTCCACATACCTTTTACATTTCTATGACTTTGAAATTTGGTAGTCCATTGATAATGTCCTTTGAGTGCATCAATTTCAGCCTCTGCAAGTTTGCATGTCCAATTCATTTGTTCCAGATCTCTATATCAGCAATAACTCTTGCACCTTTTGCAAACATGGATGCATTCATTTCAAGAATTTTCACATTTAAGGTGAACATCCTACCCACTTTGTTTCCTTTGGCAATCAAACATCCATCTTTTTTGTACTCTTCTACATATAACCCATCAGCATTGAACTTGACATGTAATCCCTAGTCAACTATTTTTCCAACAAAAACTAGATTCTTTGTTATATTTGGAACATGCAGCACATCAGCAAGAAGTTTTACCTTCCTATCCTCTAAAGATAGTGATATTCTTCCTGTATGCTCGATAGGGTGTGATGTGTCATCACTTGTTTCAACATACCATACATTATCATTTGATTTTGAAACATCAATAGACATCATATTCATCACATGGCCATGTGCAAAGCATCATGTGTATGTTCCCATACAATAGTTGATCGATGACCCTTTGTGACCCTAGAGGTAGAAAAATGAAATAGTGCAAGGACTGTGAGATATAGTGCCATAGTGTAGTTATAATTTCTTACTGTCAAGATTTTTGATTAAGTATCAATCCTATAGTAGCATATCTCATAGGATTGGGAGGTGTGGAAACCCTTGCATGGGTGAGGTGGAACTTCCCATCTACATTCAGGATATCCTTATGATAGTGAGGATCTCACGGAAGCTCTTATCTTGGGTCAAGACTGGATCTATAATTATGATGTCAACCTGAACCTAAGAAATGGACTTCTTTAGGTTTGGGTGGATCAAAACTGCATACTTGAGGAGCCTAGGTAGAATGATCATACCAATTTTGTTATTTTTAGACCTCATTTGGACGTTCAAATGACTCATAGGACCTAATTTTTAACTATGTTAGACACTAGGCTCAAAACCAACCAAAGCTAGTCTAGAAACTATAAAAAGAGCTAGAGAGCTCATTTTTTAGGTTAGCTTGTGTTAGCTTGCGAGAGATTAGAGCTTGTTTTGAGTTTGTAAGAGTGTTCTTGATTAATAGAGTGTGTTCTTGACCTTCCATTGTGTCTTGTTTGTCTCTATCATGTGTGTATGTGTTGTGCATTCACATGCTTCTCACCATCACTTTCACTCACCTCATCCGTTCTTGATCTTCATATCACTCCTATCTCTTCCACAGATTGACAATTAAGGAGGTGGAGCTTCTTGACATGATGCTTATCATTGTCTAGAACAACATGTGGTTAAGTGCATCTTTCACTACTTGAGTGGTACCCAACTACTTGGATTGTTTTATCCCAAGAGGGGATCACTACCACCAGATTTACATGCTTTTTCTAACTCTGACTACGTTGGTTTCTATGATAGTCATGTGTCCACCAGTGGTTTTTGCTTCATGCTTGGTAGCTCATGCATATCTTGGTTGAGCAAGAAGAAGCCTATTGTGCCCACTTTCGGTTGTGATGCTAAGAATAGGGTAGCTTTCACATCGACTGTTGAGTGTGTATGGCTTAGGTGCCTTATGGATTAATTAGGTGTTGGTCAATCTTCATTATGTCAAGGAGAGGTTCTTTGTTGGAGAGATCAGTTTGGCATATGTGCCCACATAGAAGAACATTGCAGACCTTTTCATAAAGGCTCTGCCTAGGGAGAAGTTTGAAGCTTTCTGCAAAGCTTTGTGCTTACTTCCTTTTGTGGATTGATTCCACATAGCTTGGCACTTCCTTATACATGAGTGTCATCTCCTTGTTCACCACATCACTCCCAAGGGGTATTTGTTGATATATTTAGGTACTGATGTATGTGAACACTCTAGGACTGTCGAGGCACATTTTTCCTCTTTAGGAGGTTTTTTTCCCTTGGCTTGTAAATATGCCTATAGCCCTAATGGGTCACACATCTTTGTACATTCTAGTGGTAATACATTCATTATTGTGTGTTGTGCTCCAAGCTTCTTCTTATTCCTTGTGCTATTCACATGATTTCACAGACCTCAAACTCCAATAGATATTGGGTAGGAGCAGCAATCACCATCAAATTCCTATGGGAAATGTGGGGGAAACCTCCATTAGGACTATGCAATTAGTGGATGACATAGAAAAATACCAATTGGATTGCTAGAAGGAGTGAAATTGAGCACATGTGGAGCTGAGTTTGATCACACTCAAGCAATCTATAATTTTTGTCAAGTCGTTAACTATAAGATGATTCTAGGTAGACCTTTCATGCAAAATTTCAAGGTTGTTCAAGATTGGGGTAGCAATTCTCTATTTCTTTAGCACGTGGGGATTACTACCAAAATCAATATCCATACATTTTAGCACAATGATACACCTGCTCTTCAGTGGAACATTGTGCATCAAGGTACAGACAATCTTTCCTTGGATAAGTCATTAAATTAATGAAACATGAATGGAAGAGGACGTTAATTTGTGGGTTTGTAGAGAAGGTAGAAAAGAAGACCAAAGAGTGAAATCAAGAGATCTTGCAATCTCATATTTCACCATAGATCCATTCAAGACCTAGCATATATCCCTCAAATTTCTTTATGAAGAATTTGAGCAACACATATGGATGAAGTGTTAGCAACCTTAGGTTATTTTATTAATGAAGCCAAGATATATTATGATGATATTAATGGATTATTCATGGTATCTATCTTGGAAGAAATAGATGAAGAAGATTTGATGAGGAAAAGAAAGAAAAAATAGATGAAGAAGCTCAAATATGAGAAGCGAATAAAATGATGATGATTGGATTCATCATCATGGAACCATATTTTCTTCAAAACTCGAGTTTAAGGAAGAGGTTGAAGTTAATGATTGCATAAGAGATTCTATGACCCACATGTATCCCTTATACAAAGTGGTAGTTGTGGTTGAGTAAAACGAAGAAAAGTGTACGTACATTGATAGTGATGTGTCAAACGACAAAGAGAATTAATTCAAACACATGTTTCAACAGTACAAAGATATATTTAATTGGTCAATATAGAGATTTATTTGCTTGTTCATATAAATATTTGAAGAGTGTTGACCCATAGATATGTGCATATAAAAAAAAAGACCATGTACCTATAATGATGTATATTTAGTTGACATCACACCTGAGATAGACAAACTCTTATAAGAAAGTTTGATATATGAAATTGAGATCAAAAAATGGGTATCCTCATTGTTTTTGTGCCCCATAAAAATGGATAACTAAGAGTTTTATCAATTTGAGGGAGGTCAATCTCGCAAATATAAGGATAGGTTTCCAGTACCAATCACAAATCATCTGTTGGAAAGACTAGTAGGCAAGGAGGTATATATTTTTCTTGATGGCTTTTCTCCCATATAACCAAGTTGTGATTAGGCCATAAGTCCAACATAAAGATTGTTTTTGCTATGAAATGGAGAACATGCATGTTCAAGGTAATGCCATTTGGTTTAACAAATGCCCCTAACACTTTCCAAAGATTGATGCATCGAATCTTCAAAGAATTTCTATGGAAATGTTTGGGAGTACATGTGGATGACTTGTGTGCATATTCAACACAAAGGTTTAAATAGATCCATGTATTACATAATAACTTTACCAAGTGCAAAAAATGCATAATCTCTCTATATCCTAAAAAATATCTTCATTTTTAGCCAAGACAAGGTTTCGGGCTTTGATCTACATATCAACTTTTCTGTTCTCAAATGTAACATCTCTAGAAACAAGAAATTGTTTGTGTTACTCCTCACTCTTGATATAAATGTCCAAATTCAAATAAGTGACCAAGATAACGGGTGAAGAAGAATTGCAATGTCTTCCTAAGGTAATGTCTTCCTAAGGTAATGTCTTCCTAAGGTAATGTCTTCTTAAGGTCTGGATCCAACTATTGGGAAGGTTCGGATGAACCCTCCCTTAAGTGGTTTTAAGTATACATTGAAGAATTAAAAGGCAAAGGTATGTGCAAAGGTATATGAAGCGGTGTACGCAGAAGTAAAAGTGTATGGTCCAATCCAATCACTACAAGACAAAATAAGAATTCGTCGACTGGACGATCTTGGGACATCAAGGGGCCCCAAGACACTCTAGCAATTACTTTTTAGCAGTTAGGAGTGTACGTGAATCGAGACTAGAAAGGAAGGAAGGACTATTCTTGGAGAAAAAAGCAAGGTGAGCATATTCTAAGCTAGGCAAGAGAGAGAAGTGCAATAGACACACAGTGTGCGATGCTGAGAAGTGAAGTGCAAGGTGTGCATGAAGAGTGACTAAGAAGTGTGCAGAGAAGTGTTAAGCTATTCACCCCAAGGATCCCAAGGTCTCATTGAAGCTCTACACGTGCCGACAGAAGGTGTCCATCCCTCTCCCTTATTGGAAGCTTGGTGCAAGGTGTGCACAAGTGCAGGCTTGGAGAAGGCAGAGGTCTGGTGCAAAGAAGGCCGACAGCAACAAGACCCTTGGGTATTTGGTATTTTGTGATTGAGCACTCTGTGGGATTTTGCACAGAAGCATTGGATTGTATTGTGCATCACCATTGTATTTGTCTTCTTATAATCAATCGAGAGAGGCTTCCAGTGTGTATCTTTCTTCTTGTCTTTCCCTTTTCTCCTACAAACACTCAAATCCCTTCTTGTCCAAGAATCCCCCAACAAAATTTGGCATGCACGGTGGGACTCCAAGGAGATTTGAGCATAGGAGAAGAAATATTGCAGTCTGGAGAAGCATTATTCAAGTGCCGACAGTAATACTTCATTGGGCTAAGAGGTAAATATTATTAGCAATTATCTCATACTAAGAGGATTATGAACAACTCATGATCGCAACCCGGTCCCAAACATTGAGGATCACCTGCAAGCAAACAAGAAGGAAGGTTGTTAGAAGATCCTCCAGTCCACTATCGTCAACCTCATCAGTAAAGAGCATGGCAGGTCATGTAGACTTGGAAACCCTAGTATCAAGATTAAATATAAAAAGTCCTTCTTTCAAAGGCTTAGCTCAGGAAAATCAAGACGAGCATATTAGAAGGTTTTTAGCACTATGAAAACAAGAGGCTTGATGGGAAGAGAGGATGCCTTTTTTATAATCTTCCCTACCACATTAGAGGGGTTAATAGATAAATGGTTCAACCAGTTTGATGAGAACCATTTCACCACTTGGGATTTAATGAAAGATGCATTCAAAACACAATTCCAACATGGAAATACTACAGAGATCATCATAGAGGAATTAGAAAACTTGAGATTGGGTCCAGGTGAAAAGTTTCCAGAATTTGTAACTAGGGCCAAGGCACTAATGGCTAAGTTGCCAGATCCTCCACATGATTTTTTTATTAAGAAATGGTTAGCTAAACCACTCCCAGTGACCACACAATGTAAAATTAAGGAATTAGTGTTGCCAACAGCCTCCATAGAGGAGTTCATCAACACAGCTACATAACTAGAGCAAATAAGGCAACAATATGGAGCAATTTCTTCTCAATTACCCTATTCTACAAAAATAGAGGATCCAGTAATCCAGCTAAGGAAAGAGCTGGAGGGCTTAAAGAGGAATAAGCCCCATAAAGAGGAAGAGAATGTTGTTACTCAATTGAGGAGGGAGATTGAGGCTTTGAAGCTACAAAAGGAAGAGGAAGCCCAAGCAGAAGAACTGGCTCAGCTTCGACAAGAGTTGCAGGAACTCAAAGGGGGTAGCATCAAAAGTGGGCTATGGTGTACCATCTGCAGCAAGCAAGGTCATGTAGTAAGTGAATGTCCTCTGTTAAGTGTAACTTTCCAACTATGCAGGAAAGCTGGTCATGAGGCCCAGGAATGTCAATCAAGAGGAATGTCTGAAACAACATATTGGACATAAGGAGGATCCCTACCACCGGCAAATGTGATGGCTGTTGCACCCAATAAAGGTAACAATTACAACCCTAGACAGAGGAATAACTTTGGAAATGGGCCTAGGAGGCCAATTATTTGTTTCAGATGTGGAGAATGTGGGCATTACCAAAGTAGGTGCACCCTACCAGAAAATGCCCCTCCTTGCAGGAACTGCCAAGAGGCCAGAGACCACTATACTAATTGTTGTCCTAAGAACCACGCATCTTCATCTGGGCCCCACATTCAAATGATTTTTGTGTGCAAAGAAGAAATAATAGATCGTCATTGTGCCATCTCCATCTACCAGGGTGGTGCAGTTAGAAGAAATTGAATCTTTCATAGTGAAGATAAGAAGCAAAGTGAAGGCTCAAGTAGATATAGGTCAAGAATCGAGAATTAATGGATTGAACAAAGACAAAGAGACATCTGAATGTGCATATACAAGGCAAAAAGAAAACCTCATAGGTACAAAGCAAAAAGAAAACCTCATAAGTACTAGTGATGCCATTGGACATGCATTCAGAAGGGCCCATGTGGAGGTTGATAAGCCCATTGGAGCCCATGCTCCTAAAGAATCAGAAGCCTCACGCCTACTCAAGTCCATGAAAAAGGAGGTTAGTATTTTTTATTTAATAAAGATGGATCGAAAATTCATGTCAGAACTCTTGCAGATAATTGATGAGGCTTCCACAATAAGCTTAGTGGCAAAGGCCACTATTATGCAGAAAGATAAAATGGTAGGGGAAGCACCACTCACAGATTACAAGAGCTCCCGGCTAACAGTCTCTATCAAAGGTCATGAGTTTCAAGGAGTTATTGTGGATGGCGCTTCTGGCATTAACTTGATGCCTGAACATACCATGGAAAAGATTGGACTACATCCTTCAAGACCTGGAAACTTCATTGTAACACTGGCAGACCAAAGTACAGTCAGACCTATAGGAGTAGTCCCTAACATTCGGATGGAAGTACAAGGCAACACATTTGTCTTGGACTTTGTAGTCATAAGACTACCAAATGTGCTGAATTAAGACAAGTATTGTTGGAAGAAGGTCCCAATCAACAAGGATATACCAGCATGATGCAATCAGTTGGTATACACATAGATATGGACTATATAGAAAATCAAGAAGGTAAGGAAGTGGACCTATATGATGAAGACAATATGCTCGTATGGTTAGAAGCAGGGGAGTCTTTTCTTTACTTTGGAATTTTTCCATCTAACTCAGATAGAGAAGAAGGGTACTTAGAAAAAGAGGAAAAAATTCAAGTAGTTGGGCTAGGAGAGCCAGCAAAAGACCACAGAAGGGAAAAGAAATCTCCTTTATACAACCATATAGAGGAAGTTGTTTCTGTGGATTGCAACCAAAAGAAAGGTTCAGAGTTAAAAGGTAAGAATAAGAATATAGAAGAGGATTCATTACCACTTCATGAAATCCCTCCAGGATGAATTCAAGAGGAAGAAGTGCAACTAGACATCCAAGATGTTCCTGCTTATGATACTGAAGTTATGTGGGACAATGTAACTAAGGATGCTACTCAGGAAGGACTTACAGATAGCATTGTAAATAGGCATCCAGTGAAGGAGGTTCAGTTGGGCAATGAGGATCAGCCGAGTCCCATTTTACTAGCCACATGGATAGGGAATCATCCGGAGGTGCTCTTAAAGGTAACATCTTTCATGAAGTCATTTGGAGACATATTTGCTTGGCACTATAAGGATTTAGAAGGAGTACCACCTAGTTATGGGGAGTAGAAAATCCCTCTCATTGAAGGAGCAAAACCAGTGAGAGGTAAGAGTTATAGGCTGAATCCTAAATATGGTGAAGCTGTTTATTTGGAAATTCAGAAAATGGAAGATGCAAGAATTATCATCACTGTAGAGCATTCAAAATGGCTATCTCCTATGTTAATTGTTCAAAAGAAAAACACTGACAAGATCAGAATCTGTGTGGACTTTAGAGCATTGAACAAGGTCACCATCTCAGATGGATTTTCGATGCCATTTGCTGAACAGGTCATAGAAGAAGTAGCTTGACATACACTTTACAACTTCATGGATGGATTCAATGGATATAATCAAATATCGATCCACCCTGAGGATCGAGAGAAGACTTCATTCATTACACCTTGGGGAACTTATGTATATTTAAAGATGCCATTTGGACTGAGAAATGCCCCAGCTACGTTTAATCGAACAGTTAATCTCATTTTTGCACCATTGCTGCTAGAATCTCTCAGAATTATCATGGATGATTTTTCATCCTTTTCAGGAACTCTTGCAGAGAATCCATTGGATTGTTTAGAAAAGCATCTTATTCAATTACAACAAGTTTTTAAGAGGTGCACGGAAACAAAGTGAACCCAAATAAATGCCACTTTCTGGTGACTGAAGATACCCTCCTAGGACATGTGGTATCCTCCAAAGGTATGACACCTGACCCAGACAAAATTATAGCTTTATTAAAGTTACCTAGGCCTAAATCTCCAAAAGAGATTCAAAGTTTTCTACGACATACAAGGTACCACCGGAGGTTTATTAAGATGTATGCAGAAATAGCCCAGCCATTGGCTATGCTTACAGGCAAGGAAGTATCTTTTAAATGGGAAGAAGAGGAGGAAAAAGCATATCAAACATTAAGGTCAAGGTTAGTAGTTGCTCCCATTCTAATCACACCTGAGTGGTCAAAAATTTTTCATATACATGTAGATGCTAGTGCATATGCAGTGGGGGCAGCTTTGACTCAACACAGTGAGGATTACTAAGTGGACAAACTAATTCAATATGCTAGTTGAATTTTGACCAAGGCAAAAAGGAATTATAGCACAACAGAAAGGGAGGCCTTAGCCATGGTTTTTGCTATCCAAAATTTTCGTCGCTACTTGTTGGGAGTGAAATTTGTTATCATAACTGATCATTAGCCACTCAAATACTTACTCAAACCAAAAGCTACTAGTAGGATATGGAGGTGGTTGCTGTTGTTCCAGGAGTTTGATTTTTCTGTAGTCCATAGACCAGGTTTGAAATTTGTACATACCGAGGTACTCATTTTGTGAACAAGGTCCTATAGGAAATTTTTTAACAGATACACAATTCTACATAGGACCTCTTGTGCCTATTATCCAGGAGCTAATGGACAGGCAGAATCCACTAATAAGGTATTAATTGCCATGTTAAGGAAGGAATGTATGTTACAGCCCACTTCCTGGGGCATTGCTTATCAAGGTACCCTATGGGCATACAGGTTAGCTTACAAGTAGGCTACTGGATACTCTCCATTCCAACTGGTTTATGGGATATTGCCTATTGAACCTTTTGAATTTCTACATGGATCACCAAAAGTAGCATTCATGCTGGGAAAGAAAGATTGTGGTGTATCTAAGAGGCTTGGTGAACTACATAAAGTGGAAGAAATATGTCTACATGCTAAAACAATTGATAGAGACTCAAATGAAGAGAAAGAAGGCACATGATCAAAATCTGTGGAACAATAATTTACAAACAGGGATGTTAGTTCTTCTCCATAAACCTCAAATCCATACACAAGTAAGAAAAATGGCTTCCACATTGGGAAGGACCGTATCAAATTAAAACAGTGCTGAATTGGGGTGTAGTAGAGCTAGAGACGTTAAAAGGAGAGGCCCTGCCACTGGTCAACATATCACGCCTCAAGGCCTACTGTCAGCAGGGCTTTGGAACAAGCTAGATTGTCTCGAATGGAAAAATTGTCCTGGAATACAAGTTGTATAGAGAGTCGCTTTTAAATGGGGAGTCTTATCCAATTTTTTTCATGTTTAACCATTATGGTTTCTCGTTAATGTTTATCCGTTAGGGTCTTGACACTTGAATGAAATTTCCAAGTAAACCCTGTATATACTACTCATTTTTTCCATCAAAATAAAGGTCCATATTTAATTAGCTTTAATAAATTCCATGCTCTTTAAATCATTTCAATACAATTTCAAAAAAAAAATCTTTTTTATTCATGTATAAAATTGCACAAAAAAACTCTACTTTTGTTGTCCTCCATTTTTTTTCGTGGTCTTTTTGAATGGCAATAACTGATTCTAATTTTGCTTTGAGTTTTATCCTTTCTTTTTTTGTTGGAGCAACCATTCTTTTTAACTTATCTTGTGGTTGGCAATTATCTTTGCAAATCCTCTCTTATCAACTAAACCTCGCCTTTTGTTAGCTTCATCGTACACCCGGCTTTTGCTAGATTCAGCTTGATTAAAAATTGGCGCCCACATTCATCACTTACAGGAGTTTTTTGTGCTGCAATTGGAGTCTGCTCGGAGGGAGGCAGAACCTCGACGCCCTCCATTACTTTCTCCACTATTTTTCACTCCTTCCAAAACTCCTCCCTCACCTCCTCCCATAACCATCTCCCTCTAACCTCCCCCGCCCCATTTCTCCACCACCTACTCCTCATCTCCACCCGCCACTTCCTCCAACCCCACCCTCCGCCCACCCACCACCCACCCCAACCCCGCCACCCCTGCCCAAATCCAAATCGTCTCCCCTCCACCACCGACCCCCCCACCCACCCCAACCCAGCCACCCTCGCCCACCCTCCAAACCCTCTCCCCTCCACCACCAACACCCCACCCTCCAACCGCTCTACCTCGCCACCTCCACCCTCCCTCCCTGCAGAAACTCCCCCGTGGCCTCATCTATACTCGCCCCAGCTAAATCTCACCCCGCCACTTCCACCAACAACACCCTCCGCCCACCCCCCACCCACCCCAAGCCCACCACCCCTGCCCACCCTCCAAACCCTCTCCCCTCCACTATCGACCCCCCGCCACCCTCCCAACTCTCTCCCCTGCCACCCCGGCCCTCCCTCCCTGCAGATATTCCCCCCCCGGCCTCATCTATACCCGCCCCCACTCCATCTACTCCTGTCACTGCCACCAACACCACCCTCCACCCAACCCCCACCCACCCCAACCTTGCCACCCTGCCCACCCTCCAAACCCTCTCCCCTCCACAACCGACCAAACGCCCACCCTCCAAACCCTCTCCCCCACCACCCCCGCCCTCCCTCCTTGAAAAAACTCCCCCAACAACCTCGACTTCTCTATACCCGCCCTACCTCCATCTATGCCTGCCACTACCACCAACCCCACCCTCCGCCCAACCCCCACCCACCCCAACCCCGCCACCCTCCAAACCCACTCCCCTCCACCACCGACCAAATGCCCACCCTCCAAACCCCCCCCCTCCACCACCGACCCCCGCCCACCCTCCAACCCTCACCCCTCCACCACCAAACCCCAAACTACGCCCTCCCTCCAAACCCTCTCCCCTCCACCACCAACCCCCCCACCCTCCCAACCCTCTCCCCCGCCACTCCCGCCCTCCCTCCCTGTAGATATTCCCCCAGGGCTCATCTATAGCTTCCCCCACTCCATGTAATCCCGCCACTGCCACCAACACCACCCTCCACCCACCCCAACCCCGCCCACCCTCCAAACCCTCTCCCCTCCACCACCGAACAAATCCCCACCCTCCAAACCCTCTTCCCCGCCACACCCGCCCTCCCTCCCTGCAACAACTCCCCCTGCAGCCTCGACTTCTCTATACCCACCCTACCTCCATCTATGCCCGCCACTGCCACCAACCCCACCCTCCGCCCAACTCCCACCCACCCCAATCCTACCACCCAGCCACCCTCCAAACACACTCCCCTCCACCACCGACCAAACGCCCACCCTCCAAACCCTCCCCCCCTCCACCACCGACCCCCGCCCACCCTCCAACCCTCTCCCCTCCACCACTAAGCCCCAAACTACGCCCTCCCTCCAAACCCTCTCCCCCGCCTGCCCCGCCCACCCCCCTACAATAACTCCTCCTAAAGCACTGCCTCCCCATCCACCCGCCCCCAATATCTCCGCCCTCCCCCCACACCCCCCCCGCCCACCCCACACCCCCTGCCCCCCCCACACCACCCATAGCCTCCCCCATCGGCTCCCTCCACCATCGCCTCCTTAAACATACATCCAATCACCCCAACTCCACCACCCTCCCTCCTAAAAACCCTCTCTCCGCCTACAAACCCCGCCCCCCATCCCCCACACACCACACACCACAGCCTCCCCTCACTCCAACCACAACCCCCTCGACTCCCTATGCCACCTTAACATCACCCTATCAAACACCCCCACCCTCGCTAACTCTACTCCCCACCACCACACCAACATACCCCTCCCTCAAACCAACACCCCCACATCCTCTTCACCCCCTCCAATAACCCCCTTGGTGTTTCAACCGCAACTCCCCGCAAACCCATATTCACCGCCTTCCAAACACCAACCACCCCACCACTCCCCAATAGCATCTACACACATACGTCTCAGCGTTGATTATAGTTCTACATAAAACTTAATTTTGCTACAATCATGGACAACTCTCTAGCCACAGAAGATCACTCCGAACTTACCCCTTCCGCACTGCATACCACCCAACCGAATTATGCCCCTCTAACCACAGAAGATCACTCTGAATTTACCCCTTCTGCACTGCTTACCACCCAACCCAATTCTACCCCTCCGGACCTCCATCAACCCAATTATCCCCCTCCTGACCATCCCAATTATCCCTATGATATTCCCCCACCTTCCATCTACCTCCGCCATCAACTCACCCTCTGTCGTCCATGCAAGGTAACATTCTTCGCGATGCACCTCTCGATCCGGGTTTTGTCAATATTCCAACTTACTCCATACCATCCGATTCCACTGGATTGTATAGCCCACCCTCCATCCCATAGAGACCACTCTCAATCCAGCGCTTCCCTTCACTCACAGTCCCAAAGCTCTCAACCAAATTCCTCTTCTGCTGATTTCATCCAGATATTTCATCCTGTTGATTTGAGGCTCAAGATTCGCATTCACTTATCACTTCCATATGTCGAGTTGATTGCACTTTTTTCTGCGGAGAGCCTTCACCATGCTGGTCTATGGGGATTAGCTAATGTTCTTTTGAATGACCCTACCAATAATAGCGATGTATATGAAGCACTTAGATTGTTTCCTCATTTACGTTCTGGTGTTCTTTCCATTCCTGCTCTTGCAGAGGGTATAGGGTCAACATTGATAAGCTTTTGAAATCCCCCATTTTTATATTCTGGCTTGTCTCCCAATGACACTATAGACTTTTGTCGGGAACGATTTGCCTACAATGCTCGATTTTCCATTCGCATGATGTCCATCCTAAATTCTTTCATCTTTTTCTTTCTTTTATGTAACCCATCTTCTTCCATCTCATGGTCCGACATTCAAACTGCAGACCCTCTTTATTGCGTCCTCAATAGTCGACCTTACCCTTACGTTGCCCTCATCTATGGATCCTTAAACTTACAATCACGTCACCTTCGCGAAGCCATGAATCGTGGCTCCAAGTCATTTTCTATTTACTCATCTCCGTTCTTAGCTTGGCTATATCATTTACCGCACCACCCTTCAATCAACCTTCCTTCAGCCAACCCTTCAGTCACACTCCCTTCAGCCACCCCTTTCACCAACATCCCTTTAGACACCCAGACTTTCCTTCCGTCGCATGACATTCAACCACGCAACGTTCGTGCCCGTACTAGTGACACATGCCATCCCTCTACCTCTGCCCCTCCTCTCTCACCTCACATCTCACTTGATTCAACCTCCGCATCCACTCCCATTCCAAACCCATATTCTCTTCCTTCCATTTCATAGTCCAAGTCGATTTCTCATCATGAGAACCCACCCGCATTCCTCAATACCATCCGCATCCCTTTGGAAAAAATGAAATCTCCTTCCCATGCCATTCCTCCTCTAGCAATCTCCTCCCTACCGCTCCAACCACTTGCACATCAAACAAATACTCCTGCTTCCGCACATCAAATTCCCCTTTCTGCCCCACCTCCAGCCACTGTTACACATGACCGTTCTATTCCATCTATTCACACAGTTGATATTCCATTTCCATCTATTCCCACAACTGATATCCCAAATGCCCCCTCGTTTCTCAATTTACTCTATGATGCTAGTGCCATTGCTATAGGTAGTGCTAATGCCTCCAAGGTATCCTTGGATTCTGTGTCAGCAGCAGCCTCCATTCATCAACAGTATATCGCAACTATCGATAACATCAATAGGCTCGCCACATCTCAATGGCACTCTCTCCAAGATTCGGTGTGCTTGCTCAAAGAAGAAAGAGATAGATACCATGATATTGCTGATTCAGCCACTAAAGCCTTTTCAGATCTCCAAAATTGCTTCTCCATGGGTCTATGTGATAGCGCTACATGCCGTCGTATTAAGAGAGAAAGGGATCAAATTCGGCATTTCATGAGTTCCCTCCAGATCATGCTTGAAAAAGCTTCCGTTCCCACGCCTTCCTCTTCCCCACCCTAAGATGCTGGCCTCAACCCTCCCCTTCCCACAAATCCTTAATAAAGCATTCTCATACATTAATCCTTAAGTAAATAAACCTGCCACCAGCATTCTCATGCATTCTGCATTCTCTTTCTCTCAACGTAATAAAGTAATAAGTGATACTTTCTTTTTTTTCTCTAGTTTCCTCTGGTCTCATTTTGTTGTTTCATTCAATTTTGTGGTATCCCGGCCCCCTCTTTGTTTCATGTTTTTGGGTTTGGTATGTGGTCTCTCTGGGACGGAGAGTCCAGTCGGTGGTGGGCATCTGTTACTCCTCACTCTTGATACAAATGTCCAAATTCAAATAAGCAACCAAGATATCAGGTGAAGAAGAATTGCAATGTCTTCCTAAGGTAATGTCTTCCTAAGGTCTGGATCCAAGTATTGGGAAGGTTTGGGTGAACCCTCCCTTGAGTGGTTTTAAGTATACATTGAAGAATTAAAAGGCAAAGGTATGTGCAAAGGTATATGAAGCGGCATACGCAGAAGCAAAAGTCTATGGTCCAATCCAATCACTACAAGACAAAAGAAGAATTCGTTGGCTGGATGATCTTGGGACATCAAGGGGCCCCAAGACACTCTAGCAGTTACATTTTAGCAGTTAAGAGCATACGTGAATTGGGACTAGAAAGGAAGGAAGGACTATTCTTGGAGAAGAAAGCAAGGTGAGCATATTCTAAGCTAGGCAAGAGAGAGAATTGCAAGAGACACACAATGTACGACGCTGAGAAGTGAAGTGCAAGGTGTGCATGAAGAGTGACTAAGAAGTGTACTGAGAAGTGTTAAGCTATTCACCCCAAGGATCCCAAGGTCTCATTGAAGTTGTGGGCGTGCCGACAGAAGGTGTCCATCCCTTCCCCTTTTTGGAAGCTTGGTGCAAGGTGTGCACAAGTGCAAGCTTGGAGAAGGCGGAGGTCTGGTGCAGAGAAGGCCGGCAACAACAAGACCCTTGGGTATTTGGTATTTTGTGATTGAGAACTATGTGGGATTTTGCACAGAAGCATTGGATTGTATTGTGCATCACCATTGGATTTGTCTTCTTATAATCAATCGACAGAGGCTTCCAATGTGTATCTTTCTTCTTGTCTTTCCCTTTTCTCCCACAAACACTCAAATCCCTGCTTGTCCAAGAATCCCCCAACAGTTTGGTTAGAGGATTCCACAACCTGTAACCCATCTGCTTTTCATCATAACCAATGAACACATATTTTTCTACCTTTGGTTCAAGTTTATATCTAAGTTGTGATGGCACATAAGCATATGCAATCGATCTAAACACTTTACAATGATCTAGTGTTGGTTTCTTACCCCACCAAGCTTCATATGGATTCATTCCATTGAGATCTGTACATGGTAATCTATTCACAAGATATGTAGTTGTATTTACAGCCTCAGCCCAAAGATACTTTGGACAATTCTTCTCCTTCAGCATAGTTCTAGCAAACTCAATCAAAGTCTTTTTTCTTCTTTTTGCTACACCATTTTGTTGTGGTGTATACCTGCAGGTTATTTCTCTTTTAATACCTGCATTCCAAAGATAATCATTGAACTCTTGGGAGAAGTATTCTCCCCCTCCATCAGACCTCAGTCTCTTAAGCTTTTGACCTGTGACTCTCTCTGCATATACATGAAAATGCTTGAAGGCTCCAAACACTTCTGGTCTTTCCTTTAAAACATACAAAGTTATCCATCTTGTAGCATCATCAATGAAAAGAACATAATACCTTGAGCCACTGATAGATCCTTCTTTTGTTGGTCCCCATACATCTGTATGAATGAGCTCTAGTAATCCATCATGTTTGAATCCTTTCTTCTGAAATGGTAACTTGTGTGCTTTACCCATTTGACATGCTTCACATTTATAAACCATATGTTGACCCTGCACATTTGGTAATCCTAGAACAGACTGATTTGCAACCATAGCTTTAATTCCTCTTTCATTGAAATGACCTAATCTCTTATGCCAGAGATCAAGTTCTGTAATCACTCCTTCACCATTTGTAAGCAAAGCTTGGCCAATGCTCCCTTGTACTCTTAAAGTAAAGAGTCTACCTTCTTTCTTACCAGATACAATCTCATTATATCCATTCTTTGGATCTTCAACAAATACTCCCTCATTTGTAAGCCTGACTTGAAAACCTTTTTCAACTATCTGTCCCACACTAATCAAGTTTTTAGGTATTGTGGGAACATACAAAACATTGGTTAGCAAATCTGCTCCACTCTTGCATTTCACTTTTCCAATTGAATGTACACTATGTCTTGTATTATCACCTATTTGAACAGTATGACTAGAAATGCCTTTTTCCAATTCTAACATCAATTCTATGTTTCCTGACAACTGATTAGAACATCCAGAGTCAATGTAAAATACCTTTAGATCTTCTTTATCTGATGTGTTGATTGAATTCATCATCAATGATGTATGACTTTCATTTTTTGTGTCATTTGCATAGTTGTAGTTGGTGGTGTCATAGGATTGATTATGTCCCCAACTTCTTCCTCCACCTCTACCATAGCCTCCTCTTTGAATTTTTCTACCTTTCTGAGAGTAACTTTGATATCCTCCACCTCGACCTCTGCTATTGTTGTTTTGATTCTGGTTTGATCCTTGTTGGTAATGCCAACAGTCATGAGCCAAATGATTACTCAATCCATAGATCCAGTAAGCCTTCTTATTGTTATTTTGATTACCTCTTCCTCTTCCAAAACATCTTGCTCTTCCTTTTCTAGTGCTTCTACCTCAGTAGGCAAGCATGGAGATGATGGAGAGAGTCTCATACATAGAACTTTATGCAGTTCTTCTCATAGCTATGAAAAACTCAGAAGTTTACAGGTGCTTTCTCACTCAGAGAAGCCCGACTATACTCAGTCATACAAAATGAACTCCTACTAACATTCTCTCTCTCTCTCTCTCTCTCTCTCTCTCTCTCTCTCTCTCTCTCTCTCTCTCTCTCTCTCTCTCTCTCTCTCTCTCTCTCTCTCTCTCTCTCTCTCTCTCTCTCTCTCTCTCTTTGCGTCAGTTGATACAAACTAACTTATATAGTTTTTCTCAATCTCGTGACTTTCAAAAAACTTCTAGAACTAAAGTGAACTAGCTTTACAAATATAATACACTTGTCAATTTGTCCCTTCACATAGGCATGTGGTTTTCTTCTAAAGCTTTGACCTTCAAATATATGTCCAATTAGTTATTGTTTCTCCAATGGTTACTTGGTTGGGCTACACTTATTATAGAAGATACAACACTTCTTTGGCTACCTAATCCTCATCTAGACCTTAGGCTCATTCGTTCTTAAGTCATCTAGGGTCCTCTCGATTATCCTTTGCAAGATTTAGCACTTTAATTTCTCCAATTTTCCTTTTTCATGCGCTTTGCTTTCCCCACAATACACGATATCTATGGCATGATGATACACTATAAGAAATTCACACGATACACAATACTTGGCTCTTGGGTGTGACACAATACTTATCAACTACGATATGATACTTGATCTATACCCGATACATGATACTTGAGTTTAGATGATACATGATACTAGTCTTCCATGATACAATACTTGCATACTGACAATACACAATACTCAAGAAGCCATGATACACGATACTTCCACTTGGTGATACACAATACACAATTGACACGATATATGATACACGATACTCCCTTTCATGATACATTATATTCAACCCAATGATACACGATAGTAGTGAGGTATCGCGATACACGGGGACATGATACATGATATATGTGAGGAGATTATTGGATACACTCTAAAGATGAGGTGGTGTTGCAAAAGTCTTGCTCTACACCTACCAATGTAACTTCATAGTACCTTAGTAGACACCTTTAGCTTCCCAAATATCCATTTGGACTCACTACGTTCCTAGATATTTGGACTCACTATGTTCCTTGGAGCATCATTCCCAAATACTTATATCAAAACAAATAACTTCTAGATTTGAAAGACTCCAAAAACTTGCTATTTATGGACTTGATTCCTCTCAGAAAAATACTCAGAGCTCGCTCACTATTAAAAATTGACTCGAGAGCTTTTAAAAATAGCTAAGTGAATACCTTAGCTAAATATTAGAAGTTATCTCACTATTTTAGAGTGAGTATATGATGAGAAATGATATAAAGAATTTGGGGGTGTAATCCCGATTTTTTAGGAAGATGATAGTATGCAGACATAGGTTGCTTGCAGAGAACTTATCTGATAGTATGCAGACATAGGTTGCTTGAAAGTAGACTAGTGATTCTACCTATCCCAAGTTGAATCATAACAAAGTGATGAGTATACACAGAGAGATCGATTGATCAATATCACTAAGATGATGACTTTGCAATAGACAACAGTAAATAGAGAATGACTAGCACTTAATGAATCAAATGTATATTATTATGAAAGTATGATACAAGGGAGATAATTTAGGCTTAGTCATACATCTTTTTTCGTGACTAAAAGTCATGTGTTTATATACTCATAAATAGAGTTTGAATTTTGAATTCTACCACCTAAAAGTGTTCCTACTTTTTGGGAGGCGATTGATTTGATTCCAACCACTAGGTGGTTGTAATATATAGACTCATAATTTCACAAGATTCCCTCAATCACTTTCTTTCACTTTTATCTCAAGAATTAAACTATGCTTTTTAGAAGATGTGTTCATATGTACTCTATGAGTGATCAAAAAATGGTATATGATAAACCTTTGATATTTGGTCAAGCATCAAGGCTTGAAAAATGTACCAATAGCTCCCCCTCAAGACTAAGATGCTTAAGTCTTCAATCCCTGGGTATTTCTTGAAATCCAATTATGGATTTAAACCTGTTAAGATTGCTTCCATCCAATGATTTAGTCATCATGTCTGCACATTGCATATGAGTTGATACAAAGGATAGTTGTATCTCCTTGCTTCCAATCTTTTCCCTAACAAAGTGATAATGGACTTCTATATACTTAGTCCTGGCATGAAAGATAGGATTAGCAGCTAAATGAAGTGAGCTCATGTTATCTCCAAATATAAATGGAGTGCCAAACTCCAACCCTAAATCTGTGTATAGGGTCTTGATCCACATAGCTTCTTGTGTTGCATTTTCTAACCCTATCTATTCACCTTCAGTTGAGGAAAGAGCTACAGTAGGTTGCTTCTTTGAGGACCAAGAAATAAGCTTTGTACCTGCAAATGGTAGGTATCCTGATGTGCTTCTTCTATCATCTTCTACCCAATCTGTATCAATGAATAGCTTCACATTTAAATCAGATGTGTAAGGATAATATAGACCTTAATTTACTACTCCCTTAAAATACTTCAATATCCTCTTGGATGCATCCATGTGAGGTTTCCTAGGAGTGTGCATGAATTGGCTAAGCACACTTACTCGATAGCAAATATCTACCCTGGTTAGGGTAGCATAGTTCAAGCTTCCAACTAGACTTTGGTAGCTTGTAATGTCTTCAATAAGTTATCCCTCATGAGAAATTAATTTGTGATTGACCTCCATGGGAGTACCTACAACCTTAGTGTCTTATTTGCGAGCATATCCTTGATGTATCTCCTTTGTGTAAGGAACATTCCTTGAACTGTGTACACTACTTCCAATCCAAGAAAATAATTGAGCAGTCTAAGATCACTTACCTTGATTCTTCTTTCATTTGGGCTTTAATCTTTTTGATTCCATCAGCATCATCACCTGTAAGAGTGATATCATCTACACACACACAAGTTATAACTTCATATTTACTCTTCTTAATGAAAAGTGAAGAATCAACCTTGCTTAATTTGAATCCTTTGTCTTGCAAGAATGTGACTAGTCTATGGTTCCAAGCTCTAGGAGCTTGCTTTAGTCCATAGGGAGCTTTCCTGAGTTTGCATACATACTCAAGATGTGATTCATCTACAAATCCAGGAGGTTGTGCCATGTACACTTCCTTTGAAATCCAACCATTCAAGAATGCATTCTTTACATCCATCTGATAGATGTTCCAATTCCTTGTAGCAGCTATACTCATGAGAACTCTGATTGTTGGCATCTTTCCCACAGGAGAGAAAGTCTTGTCATAATCTATGCCTTGGATTTGGGCAAACCCTTTTGCCACAAGCCTTGCTTTATACCGGTTTATTGAACCATTTGAATTCATTTTTACCTTATAGATCCACCTAGATCCAATGATCTTCATGGATGGTTTCTTGGGAACTATATCCCATGTTTGATTCTCTCGAAGACCTTCAATTTCTTCTTCCATTGCTTCTTTCCACTCTGATTTCTTATTAGCTTCTTCAAATGTTGATGGTTCCTCTGAGTTGATATCCTGAGCAATTTAGATTGAATGCTTAGTGACCAGAGAGGTGTCAAATCCATACCTTTCTGGCTTCTTCTTTTCCCTGGTTGATCTTCTCATTGTTTGTTGAGAAAATTCTGCAATGTCTCTCAATTCATGCATCTTCTCTTTGCCTTTATTGTTCCATGCCTTGATGTTTCTCTTTAGTGACTTTTGATCATCATCAGAATCACTTGTATCTTCATGTAGGTGATCGTTTACCTTCTACAATGTTGGAAAGTCCTCCTCTAGGTCATAAGGTAGCTTGACTTTCTTGCAATCATCTTCAAACCAAGAGTTGTTCTCATCAAAGACAACATCTCTGCTAACAATAAAACCGTTAGTACTTGGATCATACAACTTGTACCCTTTTTTATTTAATTCATATCCAATAAACACACATTCCTCTGCCTTAGGATCCAATTTACCTATGATTTGGGATGGAACATGTACATAGGCTATGCATCCAAATATCCTACAATGATCAAGGCTAGGTCTTCTTCCATTCCAAGCTTCATAGGGTGTCATCCCATCTAATGCCTTTGAAGAAAATTAATTAATGAAATAGGTGGTTGTAGACACAGCCTCTGCCCATAGATAATTGGGTAATTTTTTCTCATTAATCATGGACCTTGCAGCTTCAACTATGGTCCTATTTCTTCTTTCTACCACTCCATTCTGTTATGGAGTGTATCTGGTTGTGATCTATCTTTTGATGCCTCTATCTTGGAGATAGGCATCAAATTCATGGGAGAAGTGTTCTCCCCCTCCATCTGACCTTAGCCTCTTTAATTTTTTCCCTGTTTGATTTTCAACAAGAGCTAGATACTTCTTGAAACAATTGAATACTTCATTCTTGTGCTTCATAAAGTATAGGATGGTCCATTCGCTACCATCATCAATAAAAGATACATACTACTTTGATCCTAAAATTGATGGTTCTTTGCTAGGTCCCCAAACATCTATGTGGACTAGCTCCAATAAGTCAACATGGATCTAACCTTTCTTCATAAAGGGTTGTCTATGTGACTCCCCAAATTGACAAGCACTGCATTTGCATTTCATATGTTGCTTGGATATATTAGGTAGGCCAAGCACACTTTGATCCCTACATATTTGCTTCAGACTTCTTTTTCACCAATATGAGCCAATATTTTATGCCACATCTCTAACTCTGATAAGGTTTGTCCTCCATAACTAAATAGAGCTATGTTTCTAATATCTTGTAATTCAAATGTAAAGAGTCTACCTGACTTTTGTCCCTTTACAACTCTCTTGAATCCTTGTTCAGGATCTTCAACAAATTCTTCATTCCTTGCAAACCTTACCTGCAATCCTTGCTCTACACCTACCAATGTAGCTTTAGAGCACCTTAGTAGAAATCTTTAGCTTCCAAAATATGCATTTGGATCCATAATGTAACTTGGAGCATCACTTTCAAATAGTTATGTCAAAACGGATAACTTTCAAGATTGGAGACTTCAACAAAACTTGTTATTTTGGGACTTGGTCCTACTCCGTAATTCATTGAGTGCTCACTCATTGATTGTAATTGACCCAAGAGCTTTTAGAAGTAGATAATTAGAGTCTTAATCTTGCTATAGGAAGTTATTTCACTAATTTAGGATGAGTATATAATGAGAAATCACATTAAGTTAGGGGTGTAATCTTGACTTTTTAGGAAAATGATAGTGAATAGACATAGGTGACTTGCACAGAACTTATCTCACAGAGTACTGAATCAAATGATATGAAAATTGATAGCTACATATCCCAAGTCGAAGCACATCGATTGGATAAGTATTCGTAGAGAACACCTCAAAACAAATTCATTGAAATGAGCACTTAGCAACAGATAACAGTAGATACCAAAATGACTTGCATAAACTGAATCAAATGTATAATATTATGAATGTATGGTACAAGGGAGATGATGTAGGCTTACTCATACATGTGTGGGCTAAGTGTACCCACAAGGTTGAAGCTCACTGTGTCCTTCTTCTAGATTTACTACCCATGACTAAAAGTCAGGCTCTTTTATAGATGTGTCTTCAATTTGAATTTTGAATCTGCCACCTAAAAAGTGATCCTACCTTTTAAGATTCTAATTGATTTGATTCCAACTACTTAGTTGGTATGAATTACAACTTGTAAAGTCATGAGATTCTCTCAAACCTTTCCTTTTGTTAAATTCATGGATTTTACGAGAGGTGTTCACATGTGACTTATGGATAGTCACACCCAAATTATGAAGTAAACCTTTGATATTTGGTCAAGCATCAAGGCTTGCCAAATGTACCAACACTAAGTAGATTCATATTTCCATCAGGGGTCTTCACATTTCCAATCTTTTCCACTGAGTTCCTAGTGTCATCTCCTATTTGAAGCTCATGTCTATTTCTTGGATCTTCCAAGTCTGATAGTAGAGCCACATTCCCTGCTACATGATTTGAACAACCAGAATCTATATAGAATACATGCTCATCTACTTTACCTTGCTTCATGGTCATGTATCAGTAGAATCGAGTCCTCTTGTGTCTGCTCTTTAGTGTAAATATTGTAATCTCTTCTTCCTCTATATCCTCCTTGGTTGTTTTTATTGTTGAAGTTGTTGTTGTGGCCATTGAAATTATTTGATCTTCCTCTTCCATAGCTTCCTCTGTTGAGGCCTCTTCCTCTTTGAGTTCTAGGATTCCTGAAACAATTCTCAGTTGTATGGTTAGTCAAGACACATATGGCACATGGAGAAGAGCTTTGAAATCTCCCCCTCCCTTGTCTATCTCCTCTACCTCTTCCTCTCATACCTCTACCTCTTCCTGCAAAATTTGCTTGAGAGGTACTAGCTTCATCATTAGATCTTTTGCATTTGCCTTTGCTATCCTTACTCTTATTCTTATTAGTGTACAGGGTAGAGGATTGGTTAGCTTTTGAGTTATCATTATTCTTCACAAGCCTTGCCTCATGAGTGAACAATTGCCCCATGAGAGTGTTGAAATTAGGTACCTACATGTCCATGTATAGGTCCATTGTTGTAGTGAAGGCTTCCCATTGATCATTTGCCTTAATTCCATTGATCACTTGTCTCTCTATCTGCTCCTCTTCAATGACTTCTCCAATGCTTCCAAGTTGGTCAATTGGGTCCTTCATTTTGGTGACAAAATCAATCACACTTTGCTTGGGCATCTTCTTGAGTGTGGTGAATTCCATCCATAGTTGATTTTTCTTGGCTCTAGTTATTGAAGAGAAGAATGCTTCAAGAGCATTCCATGTCTCTTTTGATGTCTTACAACTCCTAATGTGTGGAAGTAAGAAATTAGAAACTGAACTGAGAATACAAGACCTGGCTAGAGCATCCTTTGAGCACCATGTTGTTAGCCTTTCTTGTTCTTCTTGAGTAGGTTGACCTTTGCTTCTAAGTATTGACATCATCTCATCTCCAGATATGTAACCATAGAGATTTCTACCCTAAAGATATGCTTCCATTTTAAGTGACCACATAGAGTAATTACCTCTATCCAATTTGTCAATAGATGATGGGAATCCATCTCCCATGTTGAGTTGATGATAGCTCTGATACCACTGTGAGGAGATGGTTGGATACACTCCAAAGATGAGGTGGTGTTGCAAAAATCTTGCTCTAGACCTACCAATGCAACTTCATAGTACCTTAGTAGATAGCTTTTGCTTCCCAAATATGCATTTGGACTCACTATTTTCCTTGGAGCATCATTCCCAAATAGTTATAGCAAAACAGATAACTTCTAGATTTGAAAGACTCCAGAAACTTGCTATTGGTGGACTTGATTGTGTTGGAGTTAGACGTCTGCAGAAGCACACGAACAACACAAGGAAGAAGAAGAAGCTTGGAGAACAACACACAATATTGAATGTATTACCACTAGAATGTACAAAGATAAGTAACATGTTAGGGCTATAGGCGTATATACAAGCTGGGGGAAAAAACCTCTGAAAGAGGGAAAAAAGTGCTCTGACGGTCCTAGTGTGTTCACACACATCACTACCTAAATATATCAACAAATCCACCTTGGGAGTAATGCGATGAACAAGGAATTGGCACTCATGTATAAGGAAGTGCCAAACTATGTGGAGTCAATCCACAAAAGGAAGTAAACCCAAAGCTTTGCAGAAAGCTTCAAACTTCTCCCTAGGTAGAGCCTTCATGAAAAGTTCCACAATGTTCTCCTATGTGGGCACATATGCCAAGCTGATCTCTCCAGTAGAGAACCTCTCCCTGACATAATGATGATGCACCTCAATGTGCTTAGTGCGAGCATGGAACACAGGGTTCCTCGCAACTGCCAATGCGCTCTGACTATCAATGAAGATGGTGGCGGCAGAAGACTAACCAACACCCAAATCAACCATAAGGTGTCTGAGCCACATACACTCAACAATCACTGTGAAAGCTGCCCTATAATCAGCCTCACAACTAGAAGTGGCTATAGTAGACTGCTTCTTGCTCAACCAAGATATGCATGAGCTACCAAGCATGAATCAAAAACCACTAGTGGACACATGACAGTCATGGCAACAAGCCCAATCAGAGTCAGAAAAAGCATGCAAATCTGGTGGTAGTGGTCCCCCTTGGGATAAAATAATCCAAGTAGCCAGGTGCCACTCAAGTAGCGAAAGATGCACTTAACCGCTTGCCAATGCTTGACACCTAGGCAATGCATAATCATGCTCATCTCTGAGATAGCAAACTGAATATATGGCCGAGTAATGGATAAGTAAATCAAGCATCCAATAGCCTGCTAATAAAGAACAACATCAAATGCATCTCCAGCATCATGAAGACTCAATTGTGAACCTGTCTCCATAGGAGTGGAATTAGGTTTACAGTCTTCAAGGCCAAAACACTACAATAATGTGTGAATATATTTCATTTGACACAAAGACATTCCACCATCAACGTGCATAAACTGAATGCCCAAATAATGATGCAAATGCCCCAAATCACACATCTCAAATGAAGCATGCAAATCAGCCTTGAAATCAATAATATGATTCTCATGGGGATGAGTGAGCAGCATGTCATAAACATACACCATAATGATCAAAAGCACATCATTAGCATGCTTAACATATAAGGTGCTTTCAGTTGGACTATTCTCAAAACCATGTGCAATCAGATAGCCATGTATCTTTTCATACCAAGCACGTGATGCTTGCATTAAACCATATAATTCCTTCCTTAACTTGCAAACCTAGTTCTCATGCCATTTCTGCACAAAGCCACGAGGCTGAAAAACATACACTTCTTCATACAGTTTACCATTCAGTTTTAATATCCAACTGATGTACATTCCAACCATGATGAGCTGCAAGTGCACATATGCTACAAACAGTAGTCATTCAACATGTAGGTGCAAAGGTTTCATCAAAATCAATGCCTCTTTCTTGCGCATAACCCTTTGCAACAAGCCTAGTCTGATACCTATCAATTGTTCCATCAGGTTTACACTTCAGCTTGTACACCCACTTAGTGCCAATGGCCTTCTTACTAGGAGGCAAGTCACATAAAGACGAGGTACCATTATTCATGATAACATTATATTCAGATTGCATTGCAGCCATTGAATGTTCAACATTTTGTGCTTCATCAAACAAAACAGGCTCACTCTCATCACAGAGAGTAGATGCAGCCATAGCATAGCAATCTGATGCAAAAGAGGCATTATGAGAGCTTGATTGAGTATAATATGATAGAGGTGCATCTAATTTGTTGTCACGCAAACTCTACACCAACCATTTTGGCATAGTTTTTGCCTGCTCAATATCAGCTCTCTCATCAACAGTTGCATCATGTAAATCTGCATCAGAAATGGAATGATCTTCATCATCACATGAAACTTGCAAAGGCTGAGAAGTTGCCTCATTAGGACTAGCACTAGACTGTCCACCTCTAAAAAGAGGCAGCAAAGTATCATACATGTCTTTGGAGCTAGCAGATGTCTCATTCGTACATGAAAGTAAGGGCTGAATAGCATCTTCCACAAAAACAATATCACGGATAACCAAAATGTGTTTAGTCTATGGATGATACAAACAATAGCCTTTGCTCTCAGAACTATACCCAACAAAAATACATTTTATTGCCTTATCATCCAATTTCCTACGATGTTGTTCAGACACTAATGCATATGCGAGACAACCAAAAACACGGAGATGAGCAATAGATGGCGTGCGACCATGCCAAGCCTCATATGGAGTGATAGACTGCAGTGCTTTAGTGGGACACCTATTAAGTACATATGTTGCACACATGACAACCTCAAGCCAGAAACTATGTGGTAAAGCCTGACTCTTGACCATACACCTCACCATTTCCATGAGTCACCTGTTCTTTCGCTCACCAACTCCATTTTGTTGAGGTGTATACGACACTATATGCTGATGTTTTATCCCATGTTCAGTCAGAAATGCATTAAAGTCAGAAGACATATATTCCCCCCCTCCATGACAACGAAGGATGCCTATTTTACATGTTGATAGATTTTCAGCCAAAACCAAAAACTTTTTGAAGCACATGAACACTTCGGACTTTGCTGTCAATGAATATACCCATGCATGCCTGAAGAAATCATCAATGAGAGTCATGAAGTAAAGATAGTTTCCAAAAGAGGGGGTCTACATAGGACCACAGACATCACTATGTACAAGCTGCAATTTCTAAGTAGCCCGAATTGAACCATCTTTTGGAAAGGAGGAACACTGCATTTTGCCCAAAATACAGCTTTCACATACATGTTTTTTGGGTGCCTCAAGTTTGGGCAAAAAGGACACCATTTCAGATTTCTGCAGGCGTAGCAAACTAGCAAAATTTAGATGATCAAAGCATGCATGCCAAAGCTTTGCATCTGGCATAGCCTGAGAATCATGTACTGCACATGCCAAATCATTCATAGATCTTTCATAGTCTATGAGCTTATACAGCCCACGACATAAGATGCCAGAAGCAATAATCATGTCGCCATTTGACAGATCATGAATTGTACATCTATCATCAACAAAGTTCACAACCAAGCCAATCTTGGCTAATGCAGAAACTGATAATAGATTTTTCTTGATCCCTGGCACAATCAAAGCATCAGACAAAGTGAAAGAACCACCATCGGCAGTAGTCAAAATTTTCCAACTCCCTTGACAGGATAAGAGGAGTTGTTGGCACATGTGATAGTATTCGCTATAGGGGAAGGCTCAAGTGAAGTGAAGAAACTGCACTGCGAGGTAATATGTTTGGTTGCCCCACTGTCAAAGTACCAAACATCTGAGTCTACTACAGACATACACTGTTCAGGAGAAGATGGGTCAAAACTGAAAACGGTAGTGAATGTCCATTCTTCATTCTGTACAAGATTAGCAGACTCTCTTTTTGGTGTAGAGGCCTCTGCAACAACCATTCGAGCCTCTTTTTTCTTTGCCTCTTTAGCAACCAATTTTGGACAGCTCTTAATGACATGATCATTTGCTTTACAATATTTGCAAAACAATTTCTGCTTTTTAGATTTCTTCTCATCGTTGTCTTCCTTCTTTGAATGTGCAACATTTGTAGATTTTTGCTTACTAGTAGATGAGCTCCATTTACCTTTGCCCTTCTGACTAGCTAGGAAAGCTTGATCTATAACACGCATGATAGGCCTGTTCTGCCTAGAGTGATTTTCCTGCAATAGAACAAAAACTAACTCCTCAAATGACTAGGCATTTGGATTTCCTTTCATCATCAAATGAAGAGTAGAAGCAAAACTCTGATATAAATCAAGAAGAACATTCAGAACGGTTTGTACAAGTGAGCTATCTGGTATAACTTCATTAGCAAAAATCAATTATTCCTTCAAGTTTTTTATCTTTGTCAGAAAGCTATCCATAGAATCACCTTCATTCATGTGCTCACTCTCCAACTGTTTTTGGAGGTAAGCAACACGAGCCTCATTCCTAGCCTACTACAATGTGCTAAGTGTATCCAAAGCATCCTTTGTTGTTCTACAAGAGCAAATGTGAGGAATAATGGCACGTTTGACAGACAAAGCTATCAATGCATGTGCCTGAGCATCTTTGCCATCCCAATGAATTTGCTCTATAGTAGGTGCAACAGAAATCGCAACACAAATAGGAATCTGTAGAATATCACCATCTTTGACACCATCTCCATCAGCCCTAGTACCAGTATTTGCAGTACCTGTATTCGCAGATGTAATAGGACGTCTTTCAACACCCCGCACAATATTCCATAGTCCTTTTGTGACCGATACATGACACATCATATAAGCCCACCATGGGTAATTCGTACCATTCAACTTATCCTCAACAACCAACATATGAAATACATCACTACTTTCAGCCATGGCCATTGACTAAAATACCCTGATGCAGAAAAATGATTGTATCTGAAAAAGTTGAACAGAACTACCCTGACGAGTTCTGCTAAACTTGTAGAAGACTTCGAGACGCTTATATTGGAGAAACAAAATTTGTATATATCTTTGGCATAAAAAGACAAAATAGCATGCACAAGCATTGTGATAGTGTGTTCGGAGGCCGAAATGAGCTCAGATTGCAATTTCAGCACCATAAAGTGAAGCGGTTTTGATCTTTGAAATAGCCTAAGTATGCTCACCAAATTTCATGCGATTCTGAGACTATGAGCAGAGAGGTGTAGACGACACCCTAGATAAAGCGGTGACCTGTTTTGATACCAATTGTTGGAGTTAGACATCTGCAGAAGCACATGAATAGCACAAGGAAGAAGAAGAAGCATGGAGCACAACACCTATCTGGGCTATATCGTATATACAAGACGGGGGAAAAAACCTCCTAAAGAGGGCAAAAAAGTGCCTTAGTGTTCCTAGTGTGTTCACACACATCATTACCTAAATATATCAACAAATTCCTCTTAAAAAAATATTGAGTGCTCACTCAGTGATAACATTTGACTAGAGAGCTTTCAAATATAGCTAAATGAAGACCTTACCTAACTATTAGAAGTTATTTCACTATTTTAGAGTGAGTATATGATGAGAAATGATATTAAGAAGTTGGTGTATATTCCTGACTTTTGAGTCAGGAAGTTGGGGTGTAGACTGATCATGCTACCTATCCCAAGTTGAATAATATCAAAATGATGAGTATACGCAGATAACTTGATTGATTAATATCATTGAGATGATGAATATGCAACAGACAATAGTAAACAGAGAATGACTTGCACTTAATGTCTTATTGAGTAGATGGCATGCTTGGGACCGTTCTAAAATCCGACTACTTATGGGACAGGATGCTTCGGACCTAAAGGGCCTTAAATGGTATAATGGTAACCACCTCTCCAAGCTTCCATATGTTGAAGCTCACAATGACATTCATATCAGTCTCAACAAGAAATGGTGTCTCAACTGGACGCGGCTTCGTTGGGATTTGAAATTCATGTCTATCTGGCACCCTCTCATTGAAAACAAAAAGCCGTTCCCTATGGCAAATTTTACACCATGGAATATGGACCAATGCAAAAGCTAACAAGATCTGTGGTGTTTTGCCCTGGTGCAAGCGATGTTGCCATAGCAAAGAGGATATTGGTCACCTATTCTTTGCTTGCCCGAAATCCTTTCAGTTATGGATGGTCCTTGGTCTCTAGGACTCCAAGAATAGATCAATTGGAAGCAAGCACTTATAGGTGAAGCGATCGGCTTCTCTGCGGTGCTATGGAATGTGATCAGGGGAGAGATCCTTTGAAAGATTTGTTGGAAAAGATGCACCCACAACTTTGGTAATACCCCCAAGGAGTGGTCGATTGAGAAATCCCTACCCTTGGGTATTACCACCTAAAAGTGTTCCTACTTTTTGGGTAGTGATTGATTTGATTCCAACCACTAGGTGGTTGTAATATATGACTCGTAATGCCACGAGATTCCCTCAATCACTTTCTTTCACTTTTATCTCAAGAGTTAAACTCTATGCTTTTACAAGATGTGTTCATATGTACTCTATGAGTGATCAAAAAATGGTATGTGATAAACCTTTGATATTTGGCCAATCATCAAGGCTTTCCAAATGTACCAACAATACAAGATACATGATACATGGCTAGCACAATACACAATACTCAACTTGGTGATACATGATACTTGTGAGGTATCACGAGACACAAGGAGTTAAGGTATTGGCGGTACACGATACCTTCCAAGTATTGCAATACATGAGAATTCAGGTGTCACAATACCTAAAATCAACTGACCATGATAATTGTTCTTAGCAAGGTCTAAATTTCAAAATTTTTTGTGCATTGTGCTCTTCACTAATCCCTTGTCTCCCTCAACTAACTGTGCTTGCAAAATCTCACTCACAACCCCTCATATAACCCCACGATACTTCCACTATTCCATGTCACATCTAATGAGTATTTATTTTGATTTCCAGAGATTGGTAGAGTGAAGTTCTCACCTTCAATAGTAGGCCCTCTAATTCTTGCCACCAAAAGCCAACAATTCTTTGTGCTCTCTGTGATACATGATCCATGATACACGATCCGCGATACCAATTGCTACTCTCCCATGATACTTGTATCAAAACAAGTGACTAGAGTACTGAAGCATTTTGGTATTTTAGGCCCTTGGGTATCCAAGACCAGAAATGAGAATAATTCTATTTTTTGGGTTTTCTTGTGATGAGTTTCCTACACGATTCCTACCTCTTTCATCTACTTCTAATTCCTACTCTCTCACTCCCTCACTATTGGAGGAGATGGTGGGCACCTTCCAGAGATGAGATGGTGTTGCAAATTCCTGCTTCACACTTGCCAAAATTGAGTTGAGGAGTTCAAAGTAGACCTCTTGAGCTTTCCAGAAAGTGCAAATAATCACCCAAGTACTTTGGAAGATGATCCTCAAATCATTGGATCAAAACAGATAAGTTGGAGTTTCATTGTGAATCAAAAACTTGCTATTTTGGTCACTAGACTTGCTCAAAGAAATGAACAGTTCTCTTTCTTTCATCCGATATCTAATTAACTTGGCTAGCTAACTTTTGCAAGTTATTTCACTTGAAATGATTAACTATGCTCAGAGAATGATGCTTAGCAAGACTAAGATGCATCCGGACATTTTTGGGGGTTGATAGTATATAGACCAGAGCGCAATGTTTTGCACATAGCTCAAGAATTTTTGAGGGAATCAAAGTGAAGCTTTGTAGCAAGAAAATAGACAGTCTAAAGAATCTATACCAACTTAAATCACTACAAATGATCAAGTACACGCTGAGAAATGGATCAAGGAATTTCACCATTCTCACTGATACATGACATAGTAGAAGATATGAGATATGAGAAAACTAATGTATTAATGCACATAAATTACATTGACATTGGCAATGAATGATTGAACAATGTGAGGTCACTGGTAGAGCTATACTGTGAGCTCAATATCCATATGAAGTCCCTCTGAATGTCTCTTCAAGTCGGACTCTTTTGGCTTCATATCCACACAACTAGATAGTCCTCTTTCATAACCTTTTTCTTGGAGCCAAGATTCAAGTTTGAATTTGAATCTTTACTTAAAAGTGTTCCAAGGTTTTAGGACTTTATTTGCGATAAGTTATCACCAAATAATTTGCGAAAAGATTCTTTGAAGAACTCGTAATTGGAGGTCTTTCCTCATATGCACTTTTACAAGGAGTAAAAATTAATCTTTTACAAGAGATCATTCATGTGCTAATACATGAATGGACATATGAACTTTAGGATAAGTGGCCAAGCATTTAGGCTTGGAGTAATTGCACCAACAGATCCCCCTCAAGCCTAACATGCTTGAGCTTCAACTCTCTTTGATCTCCTATAATCCAATCATCATCTTGAACCTGTTCAATTTAGATCCATCCAAATATCTAATTAGCATATCTACACATTGCAAGTTTGTTGATACATAGGAAAATTGTATGTCCTTGCTAAGTACCTTCTCTCTCACATAACGATAATGAACTTCAATGTGCTTAGTCCTTGCATGATATATAGGATCAGCATCCAAATGTAGTGAGCTAGTATTATCTCCAAAGATCATTCGAGTGTATGTATGTAGCCCCAAGTCTGAGTAGAGTAGTTTTAACCACATTGCCTCTTGTGTTGCATTTGCTAGGCCCCTATATTCAGCTTCAGTTGATGATAATGCTATAGTTGGTTGTTTCTTTGATGACCATGATATTAACTTAGATCCTGCAAAAGATAAGTAGCCAAAGGTGCTTCTCCTATCATCTTTTGAGCTAGCCTAATCTGCATCAGGTATAGCTTGATATCCAAGTCAGATGTGAATGGATAAAATAGCCCTTCATTTATGGTACCCTTCAAGTACTTTAAGATTCTTTTGATAGCTTCCAAGTGAGATTTTCTTGGTGTATGCATGAATTGACTCAATGTACTCACTCCATGGCATATATCTACTCTTGTTAGGGTTGCATAATTGAGGCTGCCAACAAGGCTTTGATAACCTGTAATGTCTTCAAGCAACTCTCCTTCATGAGCACTGAGTTTGTGGTTTAATTCCATGGGTCTACCTGCAATTTTTGCATTTTCCATTTTGAACTTAACTAGAACATCATGGATGTACTTTCTTTGAGTAATGAAAACACCAAAATCTATATAAACAATCTCTAAGCCAAGAAAATATGTAAGAAATCCAAGATTATTGATCTTGAACTCCTCCTTCATCTGGGTTTTAATCTTCTTGATGCTATTGGCATCATTCCATGTAATGATAATATCATCCACATAAACACATAGATAAATAACCTCTGAATTAGTCTTCTTAATGAACAATGAAGAATCTTCCTTGCTTGCAACAAAACCTTGGTCCTGCAAGTATGTGACAAGACTATGGTTCCAAGCTCTAGGAGCTTGCTTTAAACCATACAGTGCCTTCCTTAATACATAATTATGTTTGTCTTTGTCTTCATATCCTAGTGGTTGAGCCATGTAGACCTCTTCAGAGATCCCCCCCAATAAGGAATGCATTTTTAACATCTAATTGGTATAGTTTCCAATTCTTTGAGGCAATAATACTTACTAACACTCTGATAATCGGCATCTTGGACACAAGTGAGAAGGACTCATCATACTCCACTCCATGGGTTTGAGCAAACCTCTTTGCTACTAGCCTTGCTTTATACCTATTTAGTGTGCCATTTGAGCTCTTTTTCACTTTCTAGATCCATCTGGATCCTATTACCTTCATGAATGGCTTTTTGGGAACCAAATCCCAAGTACTATTCTCTTGAAGTGCTTCAATTTCTTCATGCATAGCTTCTCTCTATTCTTCTTCCTTGTTGGCTTCCTCAAATGAAGATGCTTCCTCTGACATAAAGTCTCTAGCTATGTATATAGAATGCTTGATGACTAGTGATGTGTCATAGCCAATACCTTATAGGTTTCTTGCTTTCCCTTTGAGATCTTCTAAGTGCTTGATTGGATGACTCAGGAATGTCTTCCAATTCTTTGAACTTTGCTTTGCCCTTGAACTTCCAAGCTTTGAAATCAATCTATTCTTCATCTTTAGAGTTGACATACTCTGATGTATGTGGTTCTTCTTTGGTCAAATTTGGAAAATCATTTTCCAAATCATAGGGTAGCTTTATTTTCCTGCAATCATCCTCAAACCAAGAGTTATTTTCATCAAATACCACATCCCTACTAACTTTAAATCCTTTGTTAGTGGGATTATATAACCTATATCCTTTTTTATTCTGATCATAGCCAATGAATATGCATCTTTTAGCTTTTGGATCAAGTTTTCCCCTAATCTATGAGGGTATCTGTGCATAAGCAATGCACCCAAAGATCTTACAATGATCTAAAGGTCTCCTACCATTCCCTGCCTCATAAGGTGTCATCCCATATAGAGACTTGGATGGAAGCCTATTGATTAGGTAAGTGGTTGTGGAAAAAGCCTCTACCCATAGATAATTAGGAATTTTTTCTCATTCAACATTGATCTTGCAGATTCTACTATCAATCTATTTCTTCTCTCTACAACTTCATTTTGTTCAGGAGTGTACCTTGTTGTATTCTCTCTCTTTATGCCTTTGTCCTATAAGAAGGAGTCAAACTCATGTGAGAAATACTCATCACCTCCATAAGATTTAAGCCTCTTCAAACTTTTATCTATTTGATTCTCAACCAATGCCAAATACTTCTTGAAACAAGTGAAAAATTCATCTTTATGTTTCATAAAATAAGATTGATAGATAAGTTGGAGTTTCATTGTGGACCAAAAACTTACTAACTTGGTCACTACACCTGCTCAAAGAAATGAACATTTCTCTTTCTCTACTAACAATTGACCAAAATCCTTATGGGCATATCTAATTAACTTGAATAGCTAACTTTTTCAAGTTATTTCACTTGAAATGATCAACTATGCTCAGAGAATGATGCTTAGCAAAACTGAGATGCATCTCAACATTTTCAGGGGTTGATAGTATGTAGACCAGAGTGCAATGTTTTGCATATAACTCGAGAATAAATGAGGTAATCAAATTGTAACTTTGTACCAAGAAAAATGATAGTCTAATGGATCTACACCAACTTAAATCACTGCAAACGATCAAGTAGATGCTAAGAAATGGATCACGGAAGTTCACTATTATGAATGATACATGACACAATAGAAGATATGAGATATGAGAAAAATATATGTATTAATGCGCATAAATTACATTGACATTGGCAATGAATGATTGCATAATTTGAGGGCAACAATAGAGCTATAGTTTGAGCTCAATATCCATATGAAGTCCCTCTGAATGTCTCTTCAAATCGGGCTCTTCTCGCTTCATATCCATGAGACAAGATAGTCCTCTTTTACCAGTAAGCAAAAATCTACTAGTTTTGCACAATAAAAGGTCTAGGCAGAACATTTCGATTATGTGTGTTGAAAATCAAGCTTTCTTAGCTAATCAAAAGGGCAAAGGTAAATGGAGCTCATCTACTAGTAAGCAAAAATCTAATAATTCTATGCAATAAAAAAGGGAAGACAAAGATGAGAAGAAAACATAAAAGAAAAAACAATTCTACAAATATTGTAAAGGAAATGATCATGTCATAAAGAGTTGTCCAAACTCGCTGCAAAAGAGGCAAAGAAGAAAGAGGCTAGAATGGTTGTTGTAGAAGCCTCTACACCTAAAACAGAGTTTGCAAATCTTGTGCAGAATGAGGAATGGGTTTTTATTGTTGTTTGCAGCTATGAACCATCTTCTCATGAGTAGTGTATGTCTGCAATAGACTTAGATGTTTAGCACTTTGATAGTGGGGCAACCAAAAATATTACCTCACAGTGCAGTTTCTTTCATTCACTTGAGCTTGCCCCTATAGGGAATAATGTCACATGCACTAACAACTCCTCTTATCCTATAATGGGAATTGCTAGTTTGCTATGCCTGCAAAAATTTGAAATGGTTTCCTCTCTACCCAAACTTGAGGAACCTAGTAGACATGTCTATGAAGGCTGTATTTTGGGCAAAATGTAGTGTTTCTCCTTCCCAAAAGATGGTTCAGTACGAGCCATTCAAAAATTACAACTTTTTCACAGTGATGTTTATGGTCCTATGCAGACATCTTCTTTTGGGAACTATCTTTAATTTGTGAGTTTTGTTGATGATTTTCCTAGGCATGCATGGATGTATCCATTGAAAGCAAAGTCCAAAGTGTTTATTTGCTTCAAATAGTTCCTCATTTTGACTAAAGTTCAATGAGCATGTAAAATGGGCACCCTCCATTGTGATCAAGGGGGGGAATACATGTCCTCTAATTTGAATGCATTTCTAGTTGAATGTGGGATAAAACATCAGTGTACAATGTCATATACACCTCAACAGAATGGAGTTTCTAAAAGAAAGAATAGGTCTTTCATGGAGATGGTGAGGTGTATGGTCAAAATTCAGGCTTTACCACATAGCTTCTAACTTGAGGATGTTAGGTGCATAGCATATGTACTTAATAGGTATCCCACCAGAGCACTACAATCTATCACTCCATATGAAGCTTTGGATGGTCACAAGCCATCTGTTGCTCATCTCTGTGTCTTTGGGTGTCTAGCATATGCATTAATGCCCAAACAACAATGCACAAAAATGGATGATAAAGTAGTAAAATGTATTTTTGTTGGGTATAGTTCTGAAAGCAAAGGATATTCTCTATATTATCTAGAGACTAAACACATTTTGGTTAGTTGTGATGTTGTTTTTGTTGAAATTACAATTCAGCCATTACTTTCATGTACTATGGAGACATCAAGTTATCTTTAAAGATGTGTATGAGACTTTGCTACGTCTTTTTACAAGTAAACTGTCAAGTGTTGGTCCAAATGAGGCAATTTCTCATCCTTTACACGTTTCACATGACGATGCATATCATTCCATCTTTTATGTAGATTTTCATGATGCACCTGTCGATGAGGATGATATAGTGGAGGCAAAAACTATGCCCAAATGGCTAGTGCAGACTTTATGAGATAGCAAATTAGATGCACCTTTGTCATATCACACTCATTCAAGCTCTCATAATTGTTGTTTTGCATCAGATTGCTATGCAATGACTGCCTCCAGTCTTTGTGATAAGAATTACCTATTTCTTTTGATGAAACACAAAATTCAAAAAATTGGATGGTTGCTATGCAATCAGAATATGATGGTATTATGAAGAATGGTATTTGATATTTATGTGCTTTGACTAAATGGTTATACAAGTTGGAGCTTAAGCCTAATGGAATACTTGATAGGTATGCGGCTAGGATTATTACAAAAGGTCATGCTTAAGAGAGAGGCATTGATTTTGATGAGACCTTTGCACCCACATGTCGAATGTCCATTGTTCGTAGCATTTGTGCACTTGAAGCTCATCATGGTTGAGATGTACATCAGTTGTACATTAGAACTTCATTTTTGAATGGTAACTTATATGAAGAAGTGTATGTATTTTAGCCCCATGGTGTTGTGTAGAAAGGGCATGAAAACAAAGTGTGCATGTTGAAAAGGCATTATATGATTTGAAGCAAGCAGCATGTGCTTGGTATGAAAAGTTTCATGTCTACTTGATTGCAGATGGTTTTGAGAACAGTCCAGCTAAGAGCACCTTATATGTTAAGCATGCAAATGATGTGCTTCTGATCATTGTTATCTATGTTGATGACATGCTACTCATTGTTGATATATTCAGCTAATGATGTGTGTGAACACTCTAGGACCATCGAGGCACTTTTTCCCTTTGTAGGAGGTTTTTTCCCCCCTTGTATATATGCCTATTGCCCTAACGGGTACTTATCTTTGTACATTCTAGTGGTAATACATTCAGTATTGTGTGTTGTACTCCAAGCTTCTTCTTCCTTGAGTTGTTTGCAAGCTTCCATAGACGTCTAACTCTAACAATTGGTATCAGAGCAGGTTGTCGCCTCATCTAGGGCATCATCGACACCTCTCCCATTGCAATCTCAGAATCACATGAAATTTGGTGGGCATACTTAGGGTGTTTCAAAGATCAAAACTGCTTTGCTTTGTGATTAGAAGAAATCAGAAAAGCAAAAATTGTTTTGCAAATATTGTAAAGCAAATGATCATGTCATTAAGAGCTGTCCAAAACTAGCTGCTAAAGAGGCAAAGAAGAAAGAGGTCAGAATGGTTGTTGCAGAGGCTTCTACACCAAAAAGAAAGTATGCTAATCTTGTGTAGGATGAAGAATGGGTGTTTACTATTGTTTGCAGTTTTGACCCATCTTCTCATGAGCAGTGCATGTCTGCAGTAGACTCAGATGTTTGGTACTTTGATAGTGGGATGACCAAACATATTACCTCGTAGCACAGTTTCTTCTCTTCACTCGAGCCTGCCCCTTCAAGGAATACTGTTACATGCGCCAACAACTCCTCTTATCCTATTATGGGAGTTGGTAAGATCATTCTAACTACTACTGATGTTAGTTCTTTTACATTGTCAGATGCTTTATTTGTGCTAGGGATCAAGAAGAATTTGTTATCAGTTTCAGCTTTAGCCAAGATTGGCTTGGTTGTGAAATTTGTTGATGACAGGTGTAAAATTCATGATCTGTCAAATGGTGACGTGATTATTGCTTCTGACATTTTTTCTTGTGTGTTATATAAGCTCATAGATTATGAGAAATCTATGAATGATTCAGCATGCACAGTACATGATTCTCAAGGTATGTCAGATGCAAAGCTTTGGCATGCACGATTTGGTCATTTGGATTTTGCTAGTTTGCTACGATTACAGAAATCTAAAATGGTTTCCTCTTTGCCCAAACTTGAGGCACCTGGAAAACATGTCTGTGAAGGATGTATTTTGGGCAAAATGTAGTGTTCTGCCTTTCCAAAAGATGGTTCAGTTTGGGCTACTCAGAAATTGTAGCTTGTACATAGTGATGTCTGTGGTCCTATGTAGACACCTTCTTTTGGAAACTATCTTTACTTCGTGACTTTCATTGATTATTTTTCGAGGCATGCATGGGTATATCCACTCAAAGCAAAGTTCAAAATGTTTATGTGCTTCAAACAGTTTTTTCTTTTGGCTAAAAGTTTGTAATTATGTAAAATAGGCACCCTCCATTCTAATCGAGGGGGGAATATATGTCTTTTGACTTTAATGCATTTTTGGCTGAATGTGGGATAAAACATCAGTGTACATTGTCATATACACATCAACAGAATGGAGTTGTTGAACAAAAGAATAGGTCACTCATGGAGATGGTGAGGTGTATGGTCAAGAGTCAGGCTTTACCACATAGTTTCTGGCTTGAGGCTGTCATGTGTGCAACATATGTACTTAATAGGTGTCCCACCAAAGTGGCGCAATCTGTCACTCCATTCGAGGCTTGGCATGGTCGCAAGACATCTGTTGCTCATCTTTGTGTTTTTTATTGTTTGGCATATGCATTAGTGCCTGAACAACATTGCAGAAAATTGGATGATAAAGCAGTAACATGTATTTTTGTCGGGTACAGTTCTGAAAGCAAAGGCTATCATCTGTATCATCCACAGACTAAATGCAATTTGGTTAGCTGTGATGTTGTTTTTGTGGAAGATGTTATTCAACCATTACTTTCATGTACTAAGGAGACATCTGTTAGCTCTAAAGACATGGATGATACTTTGCTGCCTCTTTTTACAGGTGGAAAGTCTAGTGTTGGCCCTAATGAGGCAACTTCTCAGCCTGTGTAGGTTTCATGTGATGACGAAGATCATTCCATTTATGATGCAAATTTACATGATGCACTTGATGACAGAGTTGATATTGAGCAAGCAAAAACTATGCCAAAATGGTTGGTGTAGACTTTGCGTGACAGCAAATTAGATGCACCTCTATCATATCATACTTTGTCAGGCTTTGTTGACAATCAAGGTTAAGCACAAGCATAGAAGCACATCAAGGAAGTGGACACATAAGAAGAAGGAGCATGTAGGGAGCTCCAAGAAGCACATGTCAAATTTTCAGAAGAAATCCCTATAAAAATAGTGATTTTTATCATTAAAAACCATTATAAATACCATTTTCCATTTTTGTAACTCCATTTTGTTCAAGCCAAGGAGTCCTCGAGCTTGAGGAGTATTAGAAGTATCACCCTGCCAATTTTCATAATTTTTAGACCGTTTGAGCCCCCAAATAAGCCTTGGAACCTAATTTTTAACTAGGCCAGACACTAGGTCTGGACACGGCCAAAACCACTCAAAAAACTATAAGAAGGGCTAGAGAGCTCATTTTTGAGGTTAGCTTGTTGTAGATTTGAGCTTTGTAAGAGAATTCTTTTGTAATCAAAGATCTTCCATTGTTCCACTCTTTGCTCTTACCGTGTGCGTGTGTGTGTATGTGTGTGCTTGACATTTATAAGTTGTATCTCCTCGCATTGGTACTTCCCATTGTGCTAGAGTGACACCAAATTTGGCATCGTTGCCGGGGAGAGAGCTTGGAGGACAAGCATGTGATGGTAAGATGTAGAGTAGTGACATTGGAAGGTAAAAAAATCACCATTTTCAGTTCATTTTCTGAGTTTTCTCCACCTTCATCTTCATCATCATCACAATCTTCTCCCACCTTCATCTTCTCAGATTTTTCCATTTTTTAGTGTACATTTATCTCATGTTTTCATTTGTGGCTGCGAGTAAGAAGCTTAGAGGAGTGCAGAACTGAAACGCTGGAGAAATACTCTTGAATTACACCTCAATGTCTCCAAAAACTAAGTGACTAGCCTCAGATGTGAAACGGCCTGCGCCAAGTATCGTGAGTGTGGTATCGCAGGTTTGGAGATAGATTTTGCATCTACAGGCACATAGGAGTGACCAGGAGGACATAAGGTACACATATTTGCAGAAATTTTTGAATTTGGACTTCAAAAACTCCAAGTATCGTGTCCGATTGAGTTCAAGTATCACGATACCAGAACTCCCGTGTATCGCGATACTTGTCGAGTATTGTTTTTTGTCTACCCCTATATCGTGATACCTCACGTGTATCGTGTATCATCGGGGTGAGTATTGTGATATTGAAGGATAGTGTATCGCGAGGCTTGGTGTATCGTGTATCGCTGATACCTGGGTATCGTGTGTCGCTGATCACTAGGTATTGTGTATCGCAAGACGTTGAGTATCGTGTATTGCCGATCACTAGGTATCGTGTATCATGACTATCTCGTATCCCAATACTTAGGTATCGTGTATCATGTTGGTCATGTATCGCAATACATCAGTATCATGGATTCCCCAAGTATCGTGTATCGTCATTTCTCAAGTATCGTGTATCGTCACTTCTCAAGTATCGTGTATCATCACTTCTCAAGTATCGTGTATCGTGTATCATCTAATTGTGTATCGTGATACTTCCCAAGTATCGTGTATCACCAAAATCTGGTATCATGTATCGTTGCCCTCTCAAGTATCGTGTATCGTGGAATTCCTAGTATCAGGTATCATCTTGGCTCAAGTATCGTGTATCGTCATTTCCACGTATCACCGATACCTCATAAGTATCGTGTATCGCCTATTCCAAAGCACTCCGTGGGCACAACAACTTAGTGGTTATCCGTACGTGCTAAGTTTTGAAACAAGTGACTCAAAAATGTCTTTTAGCATGAAGAGACCCACACGCACCTCAGGTACTGCTTATTTACAGACACCAGAAGGTCCCTATAAGACACAATTGGAGTATATCTAGACCAACTGATTAGGTGCACACACCTATGAGGATGGCATGAGGCGATCAGTGGTCCAACTCAAAAATCGAGATCAACCTTTTGGACTCGAACACCTAGTGGTCAAGTTCGAAGAGGATTCATATATTGATAAGGAAGGAACCATGTATGTGGTCACCAGCTTACTAGACAGGACAGATGAGTTTGGAAACATCATTCCTGAGAACGATATAGGAGACCTACAGCAGGGCAACCTAGGATGAGAACCCAAAACTCCTAGAGGTAAGTCAGTCTTGACCAAGGTGATCACTCTAGAATGGATTCCCCAAGACAACAAAAGCATAGAACTATTCTTGAATAGAGAAACACAGGAAGCCTTTTGGAGGTTCAAGCCAGATCAACCTAGTCCAATGGTCACCATCTATGAGTTCAAAGATCCTGAGACACCAGGCAAATTTGTCACACATCGAAGAAAATGTTCTTAGTAACAGAGCATGATAGGCATGCATACACTTGGCAAGGTGAATCAATTTTCCCTCCACCAAGATCTAGTGTCTCCCAGGGCCTCCAAGGAGCAGGATCCTCCCAGGCTCATGAAAACTAGAGGGAAAGGGCAGAGAGAGACCTGAGGTAAGCTTTGCACATACTATGCGTAGAGACCGATCAGGATTCAAAAATGAAAGACCTGAAAGAGAGAGACGTAGAGCACATAGACATCAAAGAGATGAACATGATTTCCCATTGCTTAGACCCCAATAGCACCCAAGAACCCTTAGACCCTCTCAAGTGGTTAAGGCAGTGAAGAACTACTTTGATGGAATAGGAGATCCTTATGATCATGTGTTTGAGTTCAAACAAGTGTTAAGATTTGAACAAGTGGAGGACTTGTTCACTCAGTTCGAGGCATTTGGTTTGACACTCAAGGGCACTGCCTTAGCTTGGTTCCAACCCCTGAGCAATCACAATTATTGGAACATAGGTCAACTACTAGAGAAATTCATTGTAGAATTTTCCAAGAGTGGCATCAGGCATAATACATCATCCTTGATCCATAGCTTCAAGCAAACACCTCAAGAAACAATGTGACTTGCAGGAAGATGGTTCAGACAATACATAGAAAGATGCCCTATTCCCGAGTTACCCACACCAACCAAACAAGTGGTTTTGTTTTTAGATGGCTTGCTAAGCAACAAGTTGAGATCATACATGTACTTGAAAGAGCCTAGATCCATAGAAGAGTGTGTGCGGATATGTATTGACATAGAAGATAATTTGGGTGAGGAGTTAGGACTGTCCAAACTCTATAAGGATTCAGACAGTTCTACTAGTCATACTTCCAGAACCTCCATAGAGATAGATGAGATAGTTGAGCAAGTTGTAAAGAAGCTAGGAGTTCAGAATAGACAAGCACCAAGGGTCACCTCATGGAAGTGATGCTACAATTGTGAAGGAGACCACATGGCTAATGTTTGTCCGATGATGGCTCAGGCCCAAGGAAACTCTAATGCTCTGTATTGCACTATTGAGAGAAAATACACAAACCACACAGCTCAAGATTGTCCATACAACAGGCAGGTTATCAAACATAATTATCAACAACCTTATCCACAGGGTATGTATCAAAATCAATACCAACATCCGTATTATAGGCCACAACAGCCATATCAGGCATCATATAGGCCACAACCAGTCCTAGGAGACCAACCACCGGCTCCTGCCAATGTGATTCCAGTTAAGTATGCAGTGGCAGAGGAGAACCTTAATAGAGCATTGGTGCCAGTGACCCCTTTGGTCTTAGAAAATGACTCTCATGCTCATAGTTTTGATTATTCCCATGAAGATAGCACACAAGCTTATTATACAGAGTCACTAGAGCATAGTGAGGCTTATTCTTATCAATATGAGGCACCACCTATGGAACAAAATTGGGAGCCAAAATACTCCAATGTCATGTACACAAATCCCAACCCCAGGCCCCAATCAAGACAAGTAAGACCACAAGCCCCTAGAGGACCATGTTTTAGATGTCAGGGTGACCATTTCATTTGTGAATATCCCCACTCACTCACTCTGAGACAAGGACAAAACATCACAATACAAGGCTTTTGTCCTGAGTGTGGCAAAGAACATCTCCCTAGAGATTGTCCCAAGAATCCCTCTAATGCACCCAAGGTTACACCCATTAATGTGGTAGGCTTAGTGGTGGATTCCAGTGCCAGTAGCAGTAACATGGCTCCTATACAGGCAATCATTAAGGCATAAGCCTTAAAACAAGATAAGCCAATTGAACAATCAGATTCAAGTGAATCAGGATAGCTTAGTAAGAGGAAAACAAGAACATGGAAGGATACCAGGGAGAGAACCAATCGTAAGTGGAATAGAAAGATATCTAAACTAGAAGAAAGCCTAAAAGACGCAAAAACAAAAATAGAACACATTGCATCTCAAAGCCCCTCACCTATCGAAGCTCCATCCACTCCACCTCATCCCGCCCCACCACCCACTCTAAATAACCCTTAACCACGGTCTGTTCTTGTAGATCAAACCCCAGAAGGCTTGGACATGATGTTCAAGGCCTACCACGCTCGACTTCAAGAAGGGCCAACAGCTCCAAACCTAGACAAGGGGTATCCTAGAGCATATTTAGAGATTGAACGGACAAAAATGTGCATGAAAATGGTAGAGCTAGCTCAGGCTATGCTCGAGACCAATCAATCACTCAATCAGACAAACTCTATCAAATTGGATTTGCATTTCCAAGGCTTACTAGAAAGATTAGAGCAGTTGTAAACAAGCCCAAGGTTTCTTTACTGCCACAGGCTCAACCAGTTGTTGAAAGAGGAAGCGCACCGCCAACAAAATCTTATGTTCCTGATTCCGTGGATGGAAGACCTTTTTCAATTCAAGAGTACTCTCAAGAGTTCTTGCGGGAAATTCAAGAAGAGGAATGGGCCAAGGAGAATGATAATCCCCCTCCTATTCCTGAAATTGACAATCTTCATGATCAATTTCCCCAAGATATTCCATCTATTTATGGAGACCAAGTAGAGCAACAAGAAGATGAAAGATTAGATTTTGAATCTAATTCTCTACAAGAGTTGCACAATTCACAGGCCCATGGGAATCTGAATCTCTTCATATCAAAGCTTCCACAATATTGGTAAGAAATGAAGACTCAGTGGTTCCAAGGAACACTGATGTCATGAAGAACACTAAGGTTCAATGTCATCTCACTTTAGAAGAGCTTCTCAAAGTAAAACCAAAGCTATGGAATCATGTGAAGGATCACGTTCTAGAACTTGATTCCAATATGCCAAAAGCAAGCTCTACGCAAAAAGTACCAGAGATACCTCTTGACAAAATAGGAGACATGAGTGAAGGTGAAGAAGGTAATACTTATCTTCTAATCACCTACCAAGGTTACACAACTAAAGCACTTGTAGATTCAGGTTCTGGTGTTGCTATTGCGACCACCTCCTTGTAGAAGCAATGGGGCAAACCAACCTTAAGACCAACTAGAATGAAGCTTCAAATGGCCGACGGCCATGTTGAAAGACCTCTAGGATTGTTAGAAGGGATAACTCTAACCACTTGTGGTGTAGACTTTGAACATACATTTTCTATCTGTGACTTTGAGAAAAATAATGTCTATGAGATGATCCTAGAAAGACCCTTCCTACGACAATTACAAATAGTACATGATTGGGGAACCAACTCCTTGTACTTGCAACACTTAGGGGTCACCACCAAGGTCAATCTAAAAGACTATACATTCAGAGATGTACCACCCCTATAGTGGAATCCTATCCACAAAGCGAAAGAAGATTCTATCTCCGTGCATTCTGGAAGTTCACCTGAACCATCATGGATGCATGAAGATACTCACTTGTGGATGTGCAAGGTTGCAGAGGAAGAGGAAAAACACCTCAAAGCAAGAGAAGAAGGAACTCACCCACGAGATAGACCAGTTAATGACCCAGCCTATACACCAATGATATTTCTAGATGAGGAATTTGAGCCTCATGGTTGGGCAGAAATCTTGGCCACCATGGACATTGTTGTCAACGAAGAACAATGGACACCTCATTGTGATGAGGACGGTTATGATATTTCGGTGTTCATGTGTCAGCCCTTGTTGGACAAATGTGACCCTAATGATGTCATAGAAGAAGAAGATAATGATGATGATCTAGATTCCATTGTAATGGATAGTTGCTTTAACTAAGAGAAGCACTATCTAGAAGATCTTGGAATATTTACTCAAAAAGAAGAAGAACCTCTCACGAGTATTAAAACTATAAATTCAAAGGATGGAAGTGAAGGAGGCCAAAAGAAAAAGAAAAGAAAAGTAGTGAAACATGAAGAGGAGGAATCATTGTTCGAGGTACCAAAAAATTTCAAGGAATATGAAGTTGAAGACCGAAAAATTTTGGTACGAATGCCTAAGAGAGAGGTCATCATAGGAGAAGCGTATGATAACAAAGAAAAGACCAAGAAAATTGTTGTAACCATTGCGGAGAACGAAGAGAGATGTACATACATAGGAGAAGATCTAAGTGCAAAAGAAGAAGTAGATCTTGTAGCTTTATTAAGGGAATATAGGGATGTGTTTGTGTGGCACTATAGAGACTTAAAGGGAGTAGATCCAAAAATTTTCTCTCATATTATCCCCATGACTGCGGATGCTGAACCCACCAAACAAAAGCCCTACACATATAATGACACTTATGCAGCTAAAATAAAAGAAGAAATCGATAGGCTGATTGAAGCTGGATTTATCTATGAAATCTAGCATACTGAATGGGTGTCCCCCATTATAGTGGTGCCCAAGAAGAATGGAAAGTTGCGAGTGTGTATTAACCTTAAAAAAGTTGATGCCGCTATGATCTGAGATAGTTATCCACTTCCAATCACTAAACATCTATTGGAGCGTGTTGCAGGCAAGGAAGTTTATAGCTTTCTTGATGGATTTTTAGGTTACACCCAAGTAGCCATTGCCCTAGAAGATCAGCACAAAACAGCTTTTGCCAGAGAGTGGGGAATCTTTGCATTCCGTGTGATGCCATTTGGGCTCACCAATGCACCTGCAACATTCCAAAGGCTCATGTGTCATGTCTTCAAAGAGTTCTTGCGAAAGAGCTTAGAAGTATATGTGGATGATTTATGTGCTCATTCCCAAGAAAGAAGATACCGCATCCCTGAGGTCAGACAAATCATCAACAAGTGTAGAGAATATCGAGTGTGTCTGAACCTAGAGAAGTGTGTGTTCGTGGTATGTCAAGGCAAAATCTTAGGTCATATTGTTTCGAAGAACGGAATATCAACAGATGAGGATAAAGTAAGAGCCATAGCGGAGCTTCCAAGCCCAAGGAACGTTAAAGGGGTATAAGTCTTTATGGGCCATTGTGGATATTACCGTAGATTTATCCACATGTATGCGATCATAGCTAAACCTCTTTATGCCTTGTTGACAAATTTTGAGTGGAATGACGAATGCAAAAATTCCTTCAATGAGCTAAAGAGACGTTTGTGCACAGCACCAATACTGAACACTCCTGATTGGAATAAGCCATTCCATGTCCATGTAGATGCCTCCAATCATGTGACAGGATGTGTGCTAGCACAACCCACAGGTGAAGGGAATTTAGATTTGCCTACAACATATGCTAGTAGACAATTAAATGTGGCTGATCAAAACTATACCACAATGGAAAGAGAAGGCTTAGGCATGGTATATGTTGTGAAGAAGTTTAGACACTATCTATTGGCTAGTAAGTTCAAGTTTTTCACTAATCATCAAGCTTTACTATATTTGGTCAATAAACCTTGCAATATAGGCCACTTAGTAAGATGGTTCCTCTTACTAATGGAATACGACTTTGAAGTTGTTGTCAGGAAAGGAAGGACCCACCTTAGGGCAGACCATCTTTCTCGCATCACTTCAGGAGAGCCACCACAAGGATAGTCTGATGAACTACCTGACGCTTATCTGTTCAATTTAGATGTTGTTCCTAAATGGGCAAATAAGTTGGTACCAGTCCTAACATTCAAACCTGCAAATAAGAATGTGAAAATGAACAAAGAAGAAATTGTGAGATCACAAAAATATCAAATATTGGTAGGAAGTATGTACAAACAAGATACAGAGGGTGTATTAGCTTGTTGTGTCGAAGACAATGAACATAGCAGTTGGTTGCAACAAGCCCATGAAGGATTGCTAGGAAATCACTATTCTAAACAACGAACATGGCAAAATCTAAAATGTTTAGGAGTGTATTGGCCTAGTATGGACAAAGAAATTCATGAGTGGATTAAGAATTGTCCAATGTGCAAAGAGAGACACCCAATGGAGCATGCCACCCTTTATCATGTGTTATTAATTCCAAACTAGAGTGCTCCATTGGTAGAATTCATGAGATCGAGAACATTACCCAATGAGGCTAGTCTAGCAAGGAAACAAAGCTTGGAGCAAGAGGCTCAAGACTATGCCTTAGAAGGAGAAAAACTATACCAAAGAGGAAAAGATGGTTGCTTAAGACTGTGCGTTCATGAATCAGATTATTTGAAAATCTTAGAAACTGCACATAGCAGTGTTGCAAGTGGACACTTTGGGCCTGATCGAGTAATCAAGACTATTCAATTCTCAGGACTTTGGTGGCCAACTTCTTCATATGGATGCACATACCTATGTGAAGAAATGTGACACATGCCAACATGCCCAATACCCAAATAGAGAAGACAAGATGCCTTTGAGGCCAATGATGGGAGGACGTGCATTCTCGAAGTGGGGTATAGACTTCGTCAGTCCCATTAACCCCCCAGCTAAAAACTCCCATGTAGAATACATTATTGTAGCCATCGATTACCTTACCAAATGGGTAGAAGAAAATATATGACCAAGAATGCTGCTCAAACGATGGCAAGGTTCTTATTTGAGAATGTGTTCATGAGATATGGATTATCGATAGAGTTAGTAAGTGATAGAGGTACGCACTTCTTGAATGAGGTCATTGAAAACCTTCTCCAAGAATTATTGGTGATACATAAGAAGTCAGCCCCCTATCATCCACAAGCTAATGGACAAACCGAGAGCACAAATAAGATCCTATGTAAAGTATTGACAAAATTGGTAAAGAATAAACGCTCTGATTGGGACAAACAGCTTCATCGATGTTGTTTGGGCTTATCGAGTTGCCTACAAAACAGTACTCAATGCCACCCCATTTCAGATGATCTTCAAACTGAATGTTGTGCTACCATTAGGTGTTTTAATCCCAACCTTAAGAGTAGCACAAGAGCATGCGTGGAATGGACATGAATTGTCCTCTAGGATCTTTGATCTAGAACGCTTAGGTGAGACGAGGCTACGAGCAATAGCAAGCATCTATGCTGCAAAGAAAAGACAAAAGGCATTCTTTGATGCACACATCAAAGATAAAGGATCGAAAGAAGGAGATTTAGTATAGTTTATACACTAAAGCAACATGCCCGCAAATTAGAGAAATGAGGATATGGACCCATGATCATTAATAGAATTTCCACTAGTGGTGCGGCTCAATTGGCCACTCTAGAAGGTGAAATCTTGCCAAACTATATTAGTGGATGTCGAGTCAAGCTGTATCAAGAACCTCTTACAAAGGATATGTTAATGAGACTCAACACTGCTAAGAATTGAAAAGAAGAAGAGCTGAGGGTTAGAGAAGAAGTGCAAGCTGAGGCGAGAGAGTGCATCAGGAGAAATAAGTTAAGGCAACTAGGCCTAGATGTCAACCCAAAAGCCCCAAAATATCACATGGACATGTGCCAAAAATCGGGCATAATTACTTCTTGCATAATCGATCGACGCCCCTTTGTGACTGTGGAGGTAGGACAAGGAAAGACTGTGAGAGCCTTGGTTGACTCAAATGGAGCAACTAGTGCAGTTAGACTTTCATACTGTCAAGACCTACAACTGAACATCAACCCATGAAGCCTATCTCATAGGATTGGGAGGTGTGGAAACCCCTTGTTTGGGCGAGGTGGAACTTCCCATCCACCTCCAAGATGTTCCAATGAAAGTCAAAATGCTAGTGTGTCATGATGAGGACCTTACAGAGCCACTTGTCTTGGGTCAAGATTGGATTTATGACCATGCAGTCAACTTGAACCTAAGAAGTCAACTTCTTCAAGTTTGGGTACATGAACAATGCATTACATTAGAATTAGAGAACTGCATGCTCATAGAGTTCCGGGCATAAAGCATATCTGGGTACAAAAAGGAGAGCAACCACTAGCCATGCCAACACAATTCCCACCCAGGCAAGACAACCATGGAAGACAAGAACCAAGCAACTAGGAGAAGCTCAACCAAAAGTTCTTCGACAAATTTGGGTACCAAAAAAATTAGCTGCATCTCAACAAGGGCGATTACATATGTGGGTTCCCAAAGAACTCTTACATGCACAAAGGCTTATGCTCTCCACCATGCAAAAGGTCTCAACAAAGAAGCCAAGGAGAAAAAAGGATAAGAACCAAGCACAAAGAACAAAAGAAGATAAACTCAACCCTTCGGCAAAAGTAAGAAGACAATCATCAAGGATATGGGTTTGGAAGCCAAAAGTACCAGTAACTTCCACAGAATCAAAGAGCCGACCACGCTGGACACCAAATTTCAGCAACCATCCAAAGAGGAAGAGGCTAGAGTGATCTCTATAAGGCCAACTACTATTCAATGGATCCCTATAGCGAGGATTACATCATTTCAAGATCCAACTGCCACCCCCAAACAAATATTGCATCAAGTTTGCAAGTAACATCAAAAGCCTCGACCAGCAACAACCATGTGCCTTTGGCATAACCTTGTCTTTTGCACCATTTAGGTCATGCATTTCCAAAGTATGCATTAATATAGGGCCACATTACACGACCATGCATAGACACCATTGAGAAATTCCAGGCACATGAGAAACACTTGCCATATGTAAAATATTTTATTGATACTAACCTCTTTCTTCTTGTTTTATGCCATCGCGAGCAAAAAAAAAAAAGAAAAAAAGAGAGAGACAAGACTGTGTGCTTGAAGAATCTCATAAAGTGAACCATCAAAAAGGACATCCATCGATAAGAAAGACAAGCCAATGATCAATCACCATGATGAAAGTACAACACGAAGAGATGAAGATCGATGGACCTTTCACAATGGTAAGAATTGTATGCTTCAACAACACTATAACCATGATCGATTAGGAAACCTCTTCGTCAGCATACCCTTGAGCACTTAGCTCAAGACCCAACTTCTTGCACCATAATTCTTCCAATGCATTTCCCAAGTATGCATGCATAGGGATACATTACAAGGCCGTGCACAAGGCACATTCTTCTTCCAACCCATGCACTAATGCACTTACCCATCAGTCATTATGGGTCACAAGTACTTGGGATGAAAAGTAGGGAAGCCATCTTTGAAAACCAAAGGACATCAAGGTGACAACAGCAAGAGCAAGGAAGCAATCCACCACTGACAGCTACTCACAATCAACTATGATAACCTCTTTTGAGCAGCTCACAATTTCTGAAAGCTCAACAATATACTCTCATGTTGGAATCAAGGAAGAAGTATATATAGAGGTACTAAACATGAAGAATGGGAAAAACGACCCCATTACAGGTGGAAGATAGACCACTCTGGTGGAGACGTGAGGAACTCTACCTCTCAAAGTACTACATGGAACAACCACTACAACAAGGGTCTGTCAGGGATGACAGACTCAAGAGAGGGGGGAGTGTTGATAGTCAAGGTCAAGAACAAGCATATAAGCACATCAAGAAAGTGGACACACAAGAAGAAGGAGCATGTAGGGAGCTCTAAGAAGCACATGTCAAATTTTCAAAAGAAATCCCTATAAACATAGTGATTTCTATCAATAAAAATCATTCTAAATACCATTTCCATTTTTGCAACTCCATTTTGTTCAAGCCGAGGAGTCCTTGAGCTTGGGGAGTATTAGAACTATCACCCTGCCAATTTTCATTTTTAGACTCCGTTTGAGCCCCCAAATAAGCCTTGGAGCCTAATTTTTAACTACACCGGACACTAGGTCTAGACAGGGCCAAAACCACTCAAAAAACTATAAAAAGGGTTGGAGAGCTCATTTTTGAGGTTGTCTTGTTGTAGATTTGAGCTTTATAAGAGAGTTCTTTTGTAATCAAAGATCTTCCATTGTTCCACTCTTTGCGCTTACCGTGTGCGCATGTGTGTATGTGTGTGCATGATTGTGTGCTTTCACTCACACACTTGTGCCATCACATGCTCTAGGTCTTCATACTAGTCCTCACGTCTCCACTGATTGACAATTATGAGGTGTATCTCTTCACGTTGGTACTTCCCATTGCGCTAGAGTGACAGGCTCTCATAGTGCCTCTTATGCATCAGATTGCTATGCTATGGCTGCCTCTAGTCTCTCATAGTGCCTCTTTTGCATCAGATTGCTATGCTATGGCTGCCTCTAGTCTCTCATAGTGCCTCATTTGCATTAGATTGCTATGCTATGGCTGCCTCTAGTCTCTATGATGCTATCATGAAAAATGGTACCTGGTCTTTATGTGACTTGCATCCTAGCAATAAGGCCATTGGCACTAAGTGGGTATACAAGCTGAAGCATAAACATGATGAAACAGTTGACAAGTATAAGGCTAGGCTTGTTGCAAAGGGTTATGCATAGGAAAGAGGCATTGATTTTGATGAAGCCTTTGCTCCTACTTGTCGAATGACTATTGTTCGTAGCATTTGTGCACTTGCAACCCATCGTGGTTGGAATTTACATCAGTTAGATATTAAAACGGCATTTCTGAATGGTGGCTTTCATGAAGAAGTGTATGTTTTTCAGCCCGTGGCTTTGTGGAAAAATGGCATGAAAACCAGGTGTGCAAGTTAAAGAAGGCATTATATATGGTTGAAAGCAAGCACCGTGTGCTTGGTATGAAAAGATACATGCCTATCTGATTGCACATGGTTTTCATAATATTCCAACTAAAAGCACCTTATATGTTAAGTGTGCTAATGATGTGCTTCTGATCATTGTTGTGTACGTTGATGACATGTTGCTCACTGGCCCTCATGAGAAGCATATTGTTGATTTTAAGGTTGATTTACATGCCTCATTTGAGATGTCTAATTTGGGGCATTTGCATCATTATTTGGGCATTCAATTTATGCAGGTTGATGGCGGAATAGCTTTGTGTCAAACGAAATATATTGACACATTATTGTAGCGTTTTGGCCTTGAAGACTATAAACCTATTGCCACTCCTATGGAGACAAGTTTACGACTGAGTCTTCATGATGCTAGAGGTGCATTTGATGTTGTTCTCTATCAGTAGGCTGTTGGATGCTTGATTTACTTATGCATTACTCGACCAGATATTCAGTTTGTTGTCTCACTGATGAACAGGTTTATGCATTGCCCAGGTGTCAAGCATTGGCAGGTGGTTAAGCGCATCTTTCACTACATGAGTGGTACCCGGCTACTTGGGTTGTTTTATCCCAAGGGGGGATCATTACCGCCAGATTTACATGCTTTTTCTGACTCTGACTGGGCTGGTTGCTATGACACTCATGTGTCCACTAGTGGTTTTTGCTTCATGCTTGGTACCTCATGCATATTTTGGCTGAGCAAGAAGTAGCCTATTGTGGCCACTTCTAGTTGTGAGGCTTAGTATAGGGAAGCTTTCACAACGATTGTTGAGCGTGTGTGGCTCAGACGCCTTATGGCTGATTTGGGTGTTGGTCAGTCTTCTGCCACCACCATCTTCATTGACAGTCAGAGCACATTGGCAGTTGCGAGGACCCCTATGTTTCATGCTCGCACTAAGCACATTAAGGTGCATTATCATTATGTCAGGGAGAGGTTCTCTGCCAGAGAGATCAACTTGGCATATGTGCCCACGCAGGAGAACATTGCAGGCCTTTTCATGGAGGCTCTGCCTAGGGAGAAGTTTGAAGATTTCCAGAAAGATTTGGGCTTACTTCCTTTTGTGGATTGATTCCATATAGCTTGGCACTTCCTTATACATGAGTGCAAACTCCTTGTTCACCGCATCACTCCCAAGGGGGATTTGTTGATATATTCAGCTAGTGAGTGTGTGAACACTCTAGGACCATCGGGGCACTTTTTTCCCTCTTTAGGAGGTTTTTTTTCCCCGGCTTGTATATATGCCTATTGCCCTAACGTCTACTTATCTATCTACATTCTAGTGGTAATATATTCAGTATTGTGTGTTGTGCTCCACGCTTCTTCTTCTTCTTCCTTGAGTTGTTTGCGTGCTTCCACAGACATCTAACTCCAACACTCACTAGGCCTAATGCGAAGCATATTGCTGATTTGTATGCCTCTTTTGAGATGTGAGATTAGAGGCATATGCATCATTATTTGGGCATTCCATTTATGCAAGCTGATGGTGGAATAACTTTGAGTCAAACAAAATATATTGACACATTATTGTAATGTTTGGCCTTGAAGATTGCAAACATATTGCCACTCCTATGGAAATAGGTTTACGGTTAAGTTTTCATGATGTTGGAGATGCATTTGATGTTGTTCTCTATTAGTAGGTTGTTGGATGCTTGATTTACTTATGCATAACTCTGCTTGATATTGAATTGTTGTCTCTCAAAAGAGTAGGTTTATGCATCGCCGAAGTGTCAAGTATTGGCAGGTGGTTAAGCACATCTTTTGCTACTTGAGTGGTACTCGGCTACTTGGATTGTTTTATCCTTAGGGGGGATCCTACTGCTAGATTTACATGCCTTTTCTATCTCTAATTGGGTTGGTTGCTATGACACTTTTGTGTCCACTAGTAGTTTTTGCTTCATGTTTGGTAGCTCATGCATATCTTGGTGCAAGAAGCAACCTACTATGGCCACTTCTAGTTGTGAGGTTGAATATATGATAACTTTCACAATGACTTTTGAGTGTGTGTGGCTCAAATGCCTTTTGGCTAATTTGGGTGTTGGTCGGTCTTTTGCCACCACCATCTTCATAGACAATCAGAGCACATTGACAGTTGCGAGGAACCCTGTGTTCCATGCGTGCATAAAGCACATTGAGGTGCATTATCATTATGTTAGCAAGAGGTTCTCTGCTAGGGAGATCAATTTGGCATATGTTCCCACACAAGATAACATTGCATATCTTTTCACAAAGGCTCTCCCTTGGGAGAAGTTTGAAGCTTTCCGCAAAGCTTTGGGCTTAGTTACTTTTGTGGATTGATCTCTTTCCACATAGATTGACACTTCCTTATGCATGAGTTCCAGGTCCTTGTTCATTGCATCATGCCCAAGGGGGATTTGTTTATATATTTTGGTAGTGATATGTGTGAACACACTAGGACTGCCGAAGCACTTTTTTCCCTCTTTAGGAGGTTTTTAACCCTGGCTTGTATATATGCCTATAACCCTAATGGGTAACTTATCTTTATACATTCACTTGGTAATACATTCAATATTGTGTGCTCTGCTCCAAGCTTCTTCTTCTTTGTTGTGTTGTTTGCATGCTTCTGTAGACCTCAAAGTCCAACATGAACTAGAAGAAAACCACTTTGAATTCTGCATATCCAAGTCCATTTTTCTTTCACACTAGGATTTTCCTTGCCTTGATTTTTGTGCTAGCAGGTATATTTTTGCTTCACCTACAAAGAAAGGAAAGAAAAGAAATTCATGTTCACCACAATGCCACTTTTGTAGATTTGACCAAGTCAAACGTACAAATGTAAACACCACTTTTTTTCCTTTTGCTTTTGTACATGTCTTGTGCATACTTAGAAATCTCTAAATCATGTAAAAATAAACAAAAACATCAATATAATTCTAAGAAAACATAGAGGAGGCAAAAAAAAAAAATCATTAATCATAAGGAGACTACATACAAAAGGGACATGTTTTGGCTTATCTCTCTCTTAAGCGCATCATCATTTTTAAGTCTAAGTACCAAAAACATGTCCTTTCATTGTAAGGTTACTCTTTTTGCATGTACATAAGGAAGGGCACTATCAACAAAAAGTGAAGTATATCCCCTGATGCACCTTGTAATGCAAGGAGGGCACTAGACTCGACTCGTGTGGTAGAGTATGATTATTTCTCTATTACTTCCTTCACTATTCGAGCAAAAAGGGAATTCAGGGATGATTGGATTTGTGCTTTTTTTATACTTGCAGATCTCTCTTAGCACCATGCACCCTAGATTGTTCTTATATTTTCTTATATTTGAAGGAGGCAGAGATCTTAGCACCATGGTCCCTAGCTTGTTTTTATAGTTTCTTATATTTGAAGGAGGCATTGGTGCTCTTGGCATACCTGTCCATGACACACGATCAGCTTTGAATTTATTCCTTCTCTCTTCATTCATTCTACCACTCTATAATTGTTGAGCTTTCCTATACTCATCGCGCTATTGTTGCTCTTGCGGTTGCCTCTCTTGGCTTCCCTTGTGTTTGCAACTGCCGTGGTATCCATGCTCACGTGGTTGGATTCAACTACACATATTTTGGCTAGAGTTCTTTGTTGATCTCCTACCACCCCAACATGCATATACTCCACACGATTTTTTTTCTTGGTCCTTTCCATGCGTAAAATTACAAATGACTTGAGAGACTCAATTTTATATCCTTATTATTTGTTAAAGTGACTTAAGTTCTTTTAAATTATTATTTTATTTATCACCTTATAACAAGGTCTGTGAGAGACCTATCGTGACCCTTGTCCTCGACTTGTTGTTACCAATGTTGTAGGAAAGCTCTTGCACAAGATTCTTTGTATGTCCTAGATCGAGTACTTGATATTACTTTCAACATGGTTCTCTGTAAAGATAGATTACCATGTGATGTGTGTCTCTTGCGGTCACCTATTATCCTATAAAACTAATCAAATAGTTTATGAAAGTGACTAGTCTTATTTTTTCCTCCTTCATGTCTTGTATTCTTAAAATCTACAAATTTTGCTTGATAGTGAGACTTCTCCCTCCCTTCTGTGTACTATAATTCTAACGGTGTTTATCCAAAACTGAGGATGCATGGCCATACCAAATGTGCTACAAAATTACACATAAATATCAATAATATTCATTGTATATACACATATATAGTAAATTACATTCACTATATAGTGTGCTATATGTGTTTCATCCCATGCATTTACCATGTATTTAAAGAATTCTTTAATGGAAATCATAAGGTAATTGATGTTATCATTAAGAGGACTTTATTTTTTCATGATTTGCATTATTCAATCCAAAGATGCTTAAACTTGTTCATGTTTTAGCGTTATACTTGAATCACTCATAATGAATGTTGTTACATCACTAATGTCTTTCCATGAATTGAATGCCTTATTTCTATTTGACATTTAATAATTAAAAAATAGACATCTTGCTTTTACTCCTCCCATGCAAACTTTTGTCGGATTATTTTGTGTTGAGCTAGAGTATTTGGAATCCTTGACAAGTGTCACTGCACCATGATGTAGTCCTATGCTTGAAAATCTCTGCTAGCTTTTGAATTCATTATTGATGGCTTTGTGGAGGCTCCATGTTCCAACCATAATTTGTGTGTAGCTTCAAAAATTTATCCAATATTAGAAGTCTACCTGTTGATATATTTTGGTAGTGATGTGTGTGAATACACTAGGACCACCGGGGAACTTTTTTCCCTCTTTAGGAGGCTTTTTTCCCCTCGACTTGTATACACACCTATAACCCTAATGTGTTACTTATCTTTGTACATTCTCTTGGCAATACATTCAATATTGTGTGTTGTGTTGCAAGCTTCTTCTTCTTCCTTGTGCTATTCACGTGCTTCCACACTCCTCAAATTTCAACAATTGGTATGAGAGCAACTCATCGCTTCATCTAGGGCATTGTCGACACCCCTCCGATCATAGTCTCAGAATCACATGAAAATTGATGAGCATACTCAAGGCGATTAGAAGTAGTGCTTGTGCAAGCAATTTTGTATTTTTGTGCCAATATATATATATATATATATATATATATATATATATATATATATATATATATATATATATATATATATATATATATATATATATATATATATATATATATATATATAGGTTTTGGTTCACTGATATAAGTTCCTTGAAGTCTGCTATAGGTTTAGTAGAACTTGACATGGTAGTTTTGTTCAGCTTTTTGAAATATAGTCAATTTTTTGCATCAAGGTATTCTAGTCAGTGGCCATGGTTGAGAGCATCATGTATTCCATATGTTGGTTGTTGAGGATAAGTTGGATGGTACCAATTACCCATTATGGGCATATGTGATGCGTCATGTATTGGTCACAAAAAGATTGTGGAATATTGTACAGGGTGTTGAAAAATGACCTACTACACATGTAAATATAGTTATTGAAGGTGATGCAGATGGTGTTGAAGATGATGATTGTTAGGCTCCTCTTCATGCTTTAGTTCCTACTACACCTACTATAGAGCAACTTCATTGGGATGGCAGAGATGCTCAGGCACATGCATTCATAGCCTTGTTTGTCAAAAGTGCCATTATCCCTCATATTCGCTCTTGCAAAAATAGCAAAGGATGCTTTGGATACACTTACCACTTTGTACCAGGTAAGAAATGAGGCTCATGTTGCTTACCTCCAAAAACAGTTGGAGAGTGAGCATATAAATGAAGGAGATTCTGTGGACAATTTTTTGACAAAGATCAAAGATTTGAAGGAATAATTGATTTATGTTGATGAAATCTTTCCAGACAATTCACTTGTGTAGAATCTTCTAAATGGTCTTCCAGATTCATATCAGAGTTTTACTTCTACTCTTCGGTTGATGATAAAAGGTAATCCAAATGCCTTAACATTTGAGGAGTTAGTCTTTGTTTTGTTGCAAGAACATCAGATCAAGTAGAACAAGTCCATTATGTGTGTAGCAGATCAAGCTTTCTTACCTAGTTAGAAGGGCAAAGGTAAATGGAGCTCATCTACTCATGATAAAAAATCTACTAATTCTACACAGCCAAAAAAGGAAGACAAAGATGAGAAGAAATCACAAAAGCAAAAATTGTTTGCAAATACTTTAAAGGAAATGATCATGTCATAAATAATTATCCAACAATGGCTACAAAAGTGTTGTAGGACCATGAACGTCACTATGAACAAGCTACAATGTATGAGTAGCTCGAAGTGAACCATCTTTTGGTAAGGAGGAATGCTTCATTTTGCCCAAATACATCCTTCACAAACATGTTTACAAGGTGCCTCAAGTTTGGGCAGAGAAGACACCATTTCAGATTTCTACAGGTGTAGCAAACTAGAATAACTCATATGACCAAAGTGTGTATGCCAAAGCTTTACATCTGATATAGCGTGAGAATGTTGAATTGCACATGCTGAATCATTCACATATTTTTCATAATCTATGACAACCCACAACATAATTGGTAAATCCTTTTGGCATTTTATGCCGTGGGTTGTATGAACTCATAGATTTTGAAAAATATGTGAATGATTCAGCATGTGTAGATTCAAGATTCTCAAGGTATATCAGATGCAAAGCTTTTGCATGCATGCTTTGGTCATCTAACTTATCCTCATTTACTATGCCTACAAAAATCTAAAATGGTGTCCTCTCTGCCCAAACTTGAGGCCCCTTTTAAACATGTTTGTGAAGGATGTATTTTGGAAAAAATGTAGTGTTCCTCCTTCCCAAAAGATGGTTCAAGTCGAGCCACTAAAAAATTGCAGCTTGTTCACATCAATGTCTGTTGTCCTATGTAGAGACCCTCTTTTGGGAACTACCTTTACTTCGTGACTTTCATTGATGATTTTTCCAGGCATGCATGGGTACACCCACTGAAAGCAAAGTCTGAAGTGTTTATGTACTTCGAACAATTTCTAGTTTTGGCTCAAAATATATTAGCATGTAAAATGGGCACATAATGGAGTTTTTGAACGGAACAACATGTCACTCATGGAGATGGCAATGTGTATGATCAAGAGTCAAGCTTTACCACATAACTTTTGGCTTGAAGTTGTTATGTGTGCAGCATATGTACTTAATAGGTGTACCACTAAAGCATTTCAGTCTATCACTCCATATGAGGCTTGGAATGGTTGCAAGCCATCTATAATTATCCGCATGTCTTTGGTTCTTTGGCATATGCATTAGTGCCTACACAACAATGCAGGAAATTGGATGATAAAGTAGTGAAATGCATTTTTCTTGGGTACAGTTATGAAAGCAAAGGCTATCATCTATATTATCCATATAGTAAACACATTTTGGTTAGCCGTTATGTTTTTTTTTTTGTGGAAGATGTGTTTCAACCATTACTTTCATGTACTAAGGAGACGTCGATTAGCTCCAAAGATGTGTATGACACTTTGCTGCCTCTTTTTACAAGTGGGCAATCTAGTGCTGGTCCAAACGAGGCAATTTCTTAGCCTTCATAGATTCCACATGATAATGCAGATCATTCCATTTTTTATGCAAATTTACATGATGCACTTGTTAATGAGATGTATGATATAGAGGAGGCAAAAACTATGCTTAAATGGGTGGTGCATACTTTGCAAGATAGCAAACTAGATGAATCTCTCTCATATTGTACTTGGTCATGCTCTCATAGTGCTTCTTTTGCATCAGATTGCTATCCTATGGCTGCCTCTGGTCTCTGTGATGAGAATGAGCCTGTTTTGTTTGATGAAGCACAAAATGCTAAAAATTGGATGGTTGTGATGCAATCAAAATATGATGCTATTATGAAGGATGGTACATGTTCTTTATGTGACTTGTCTCTTCACAAGAAGGCCATTAGCACTAAGTGTATACAAGTTGAAGCGTAAGCCTGATGGAATAGTTGATAGGTATAAGTCTAGGCTTGTTGCAAAAGTTTATGCTCAAGAAAGAGGCATTGATTTTGATGGGAGCTTTGCTCCCACATGCCAAATGACTACTGGTCATAACATCTGTGTACTTGCAGCTCATCATGGTTGGAATGTACATTAGTTGGACATTAAAACTGCATTTCTAAATGGTGACTTACATGAAGAAGTGTATGTTTTTCAACGTCATGGTTTTTTGCAGAAAGGGCATGAAAACAAAGTGTGCAGGTTTGAAAAAGCATTATATGGTTTGAAGCAAGGACCACATGCTTGGTATGAAAGGATACATGTGTACTTAATTGCACATGGTTTTGAGATCAATCCAACTAAGAGAACCTTATATGTTAAGCATGCAAATGATGTGCTTCTGATCATTGTTGTCTACGTTGATGACATGCTCCTCATTGGTCCTAATGAGAAACATATTGCTGATTTTAAGGCTGATTTACATGCCTCATTTGAGATGTCAGATTTGTGGCATTTACATCATTATTTGGGCATTCAGTTTATGCAAGTTGATGGCATAATAGATTTTTGTCAAACAAAATATATGGACAATTATTGCAGCATTTTGGCCTTGAAGACTGCAAACCTATTGCCAATCCTATGGAAACGGGTTTACAGTTGAGTCTTCATGATGCTCGAGATGCATTTGATATTGTTCTCTATGAGAAGGTTGTTGGATGCTTGATTTACTTATGCATTATTTGACCAAATATTCAATTTGATATCTCACAGATGAGCAGGTTTATGCAATGCCCAAGTATCAAGCATTGGCAGGTGGTTAAGCGCATCTATCACTACTCGAGTGGTACTCGACTACTTGGATTGTTTTATCCCAAGAGAGGGATCACTACTACCAGATTTATATGCTTTTTTTTTACTCTGACTTGGTTGGTTGCTATGATGCGTGTGTCCATCAATGGTTTTTGCTTCATGCTTGGTAGCTCATGGAATCTTGATTGAGCAATAAGTAGCCTGCTATGGCCACTTCTAATTGTGAGGCTGAGTATAGGGCAACTTTCACAATGACTATTGAGTGTGTGTGGCTCAGATGCCTTATGGCTGATTTGGGTGTTGGTTAGTCTTCTACCACCACCATCTTTGCTAGTAGTTAGACCACATTGGAAGTTGCGAGGAACCCTGTGTTCCATGCTCACACTAAGCACATTGAGGTGCATTATCATTATGTCAGGGAGAGGTTCTCTACTAGAGAGATAAGTTTGGCATATGCACCCACACAGGAGAATGTTGTAGACCTTTTCACAAAGGCTCTGGCTTGGGAGAAGTTTGAAGCTTTCCGCAAAGCTTTGGGCTTACTTCCTTTTGTGGATTGTTTCCACATAGCTTGGCACCTCTTTATACATGAGTGCTAGCTCCTTGTTCATCGCATCACGCCGAGAGGGGATTTGTTGATATATTTTGGTAGTGATGTGTGTGAACACACTAGGACCATTTGGGCACTTGTTTCCCTCTTTAGGTGTTTTTTTTCTTGACTTGTATATATGACTATAACCCTAATAGATTACTTATCTTTGTACATTCTCTTAGTAATACATTCAATATTGTGTGTTGCACTCCAAGCTTCTTCTTCTTCCTTGTGTTGTTCACGTGCTTTCGGAGGCCTCAAACTCCAACACTAGCATGTAACACACATACATGTACTATTGTCAATGTAATGTTAATTAAGCTAATCATATTTAACCACTGTCCCTTCAGAACTTGACATTCATCGAACTTCAAAAAAAGGACTAACTTACCATTGCACTCCTCCTCTATAACTGCATATTATTGAACCATTTTTGCTTGCACTCTCTCAACATCAAGGTAAACAATTTTGTGTTAATGAAATGGATTTGAATTAGGCAACTACAATGAACCATGTACATATCTATATTGTTAGACGTGGCTCCAAGCTAGATCACTTATGAGTGTGTGTTGGAATGAGAGCATGAGTTGCTAAGGTTCTTGGCATGAGGGTTATCCTAAGGTTCACCTTTAAGAAGGAGAGCCAATGTGCACGATGGCCATATGTTACACTAGAAGGCTCCAGAGACCTTCTAAATGAAGCACAAGAGGATAAACACGATGGGAGGAGAGTAGCACACATCCAATTTTTCAAGCATCTTTATGAGAAGTCTCTCCTAGTTGGTACTAGCACTTAGTGGTAAATTCTTTCACATGAGAGAGAAGAGGTTATTCTTTATTAATTTAGACAAAAAGAGAGGCCATACGCACGTTGCTTTTGGAGCATCTTCTTCTTCATCAATCAATGGATGATGGGAGGTGGAGGTTATGGAGTTTGGATTGAGGCATGTGGCAAACAAGAAGCTTATGAGCCCCCAAGAGGAGCTTGAACCCCCCCCTCCCCCCCAAAAAAAAAGAGAGCCCTCAGCCATGCAATGGCACCCCAACAAAGGAACACACATCCAGCCATAGCCCAAGAGGGAGATGCCCACCATGTGAATCACATGTCTAAATAGATAGAGAAAGAAAGCGAGTTCCCTCTCTTCTTCTTCTTCTTCTAAGATGCAAGATGTAATAAGGTAAGGCTTTACTTATATCCATGTTTCATGCATGTATTTGAATATGTTGGATTAAATCCTCTCACATGAGCTCTTCCTCACTCTTTCTCATATTGCATGTGTACCTAGTTTGCTTCAAGGGATTTTTTTCTTCATATCCTTCAACAGATAGTGATTAAGGTCATACATAGGTGCACTCTTTTAACCATAACTTTCTCTACACATCCAAATTAGATCATTCAACTTGATATAGAAACCAAAATTCAAGGGTTTTCTAATAAATGAGTAGATTCCAAATTTTGATCTTCGAAGCACACCTCTGCAGAGCATTTTATTCTTTGTGTACTTTTTCAAAGAGAGATGTTACTCCATTGTTTTGGCCATAAATTCCTCGTGGAAGCTACAAATGAAGAAATTCAAATTGCTATAGATTCTATAGTTCAAGGATTTTTTTAAAATGATGTTATAGCATTTGTAATCCATCTCTACATAATCTTCTAAATGGCTATTGACTAGCAGGGGGTTGTTTTTCAGTGACTAGCAAGGACTTCTTTTCTTCATATCCTTCAACAGATAGTGATTAAGGTCATACATAGGTGCACTCTTTTAACCATAACTTTCTCTACACATCCAAATTAGATGATTCAACTTGATATAGACTTAAAAGAATTTCCACTAAATGCCTAGATTTCAACTTTTGATCTTTGAAGTGCACCTCTGCATAGCATTTTATTCTCTGTGTACTTTCCCAAAGAGAGATTGCCTCTTCTATGTCAAACCTCTCACAAACAAATGCATCATGTAAATCTACATTAGAAATGGATTGATCTTCATCATCATTTGAAACCTGTAGAGGCTGAGAAATTGCTTCATTTGGACAAACACTTGATTGTCCACGTGTAAAAAGAGGTAGCAACATGTCATACACATCCATCAAGCTAACTCATGTCTCCTTGGTACATCAAAGTAAAGGTTCAACTGCATCTTCCACAATAACAACATCAATGCTAATAAGAATGCATTTAGTATGTGGGTGATATAGATTATAAGTTTTGCTTTTAAAATTATCCCCAACAAAAATACATTTCATTATTTTATGATCGAATTTTTGGCATTGTTGTTTAGGCACTAATGCATATGACAGACAACCAAAAACATGCAATGAGCAAGAGATGGCTTACAACCATGCCAAGCCTCATATGGAGTGACCAATTACAATATGGAGTGACCAATTACAATGCTTTGGTGGGACACTTTTTAAGTACATGTGCTACACACATAACAACCTCAAGCAAGAAGCTATGTGGTAAGGCATGACTTTTGACCATACACCTCGCCATTTACATGAGAGAAATGTTCTTCCTTACAAAAAATCCATTTTGTTGAGGTATATATGACACTATACACTAATGTATTGTTCTATGCTCAACTAGAAATGCATTAAAATCACAAGAAATATACCCCCATCCCCCCTCAATTAGAATGGAGGGTGCCTATTTTACATGCTAGAAAATTTTCAGCCATGACCAAGAACTACGTCGAGCACATAAACACTTCAGACTTTGCCATCAATGAATACACCCATGCATACTTGATAAATTCATCAATAAAGTCACAAATATAGGTAATTACCAAATGAAGGTGTTTGCATATGACCACTTACATCTCTATCAAAAAGTTGTAGTTTATGAGCAGCTCTAAGGAAACATCTTTTAGCAAGGAGGAACACTGCATTTTGCCCAAAATAAACCCTTCAGAAACACGTTTAGAAGGTGCCTCAAGCTTGGGAAGAGAGGACACCATTTCATATTTCTCCAAGTGAAGCAAAATAGCAAAATTGAGATGATCAAAGTGTGCATGCCAAAGCTTTGCATCTTAGATAGCCTAAGAATCATGAACTGCACATGCTGAATCATTCACATATTTCACATAGTCTATGAGCTTATACAATCCACAATGAAAAATGCTATAAGCAAAAATAACCACCATTCAAGAGATTATCAATTGTACATCTCTCATCATCAAATTTTAACAACCAAGACAATCTTGGCTAATGTTGAAACTGATAACATATTTTTCTTGATCCTTGGCACATGTAAGGCATTTGACAATCTCAAAGAACTACCATCAACACTAGTCAAGATGATATTTCAAACACCCATTACAGGATAAGAGGAGTTGTTAGCATCACATACACTATCAAATTACCAAACATCCGAGTCTATTGTAAACATACAATGCTTATGAAAAGATGGGTCATAGCTACATACAATAGTAAATTACCATTCTTCATTCTCAACAAGATCAAGAGACTCTCTTTTAGGTGTAGATGCCTCTACAACAACCATTCCAACCTCTTTCTTCTTTGCCTCTTTTGGAACCAGTTTAGGACAACTCTTTATGACATTATCATTTTCCTTATAGTACTTGCAAAACTAATTTTTGGTTTTCTATTTTATTGTCATCTTTGTATTTCTTCTTTGATTGTGCAACATTACTAGATTTATGATTACTAATATATGAGCTCCATTTACCTTTGCCCTTTTGACTAGCTAAGAAAGCTTGATATGCAACACACATAATTGACCCGTTTTGCCTCAACTAATCTTCTTGCAACAAAGTAGAGACTAAATTCTCAAATGTTAAGGCATTTGGATTGCCTTTCATCAACAAGCAAAGAGTAGAAGTAAAACTATGATATGGATTTGGAAGACTATTGAGAACAATATGCATAAGTGAATTTTCTGGAAAGATTTCATCAGTAGAAATCAATTACTCCTTCAAATCTTTTATCTTTTTCAAAAAATTACCTATTGAATCTCCTTCATTCATATGCTCACTCTCCAACTGTTTTTAGAGGTAAGCAACACGAGCCTCAATTCTTGCCTAATACAATGTTGTAAAAGTATGCCAAGCATCTTTTGTTGTCTTGTAGGAGCAAATGTGAGGGATAATGTCATGTCCAATAAACAAAGTTATCAATTCATATGCTTGTGCATGTAAGAAGTTGCTCTATAGTAGGTGCAACAAGAACTACAACACAACCAAGAATTTGAACATCATCATCTTCAACACCATCTACATCACTTTCAATCACTATATTTGCAAGTGTAGTTTTCAATACCATGCACAATATTCCATATCCTTTTTTGCTACCAATACATGGTGCATCATGTATACTAACAATAGATAATCAATACCATCCAACTTATCCTCAAAAACCAAGATATGAAATACATCATTCCTTTCAGCCATGGCCAATGACTGAATACCTTGATGCAAAAAATGGAATGTATTTCAAAAAGTTGAACAAGAACAACTTGTAGGGTTGTGGTAAACTTTTCGTAGACTGTTCAAAGTAGGGTGGGCCTCAATAACAATAAATCACAGGTTTACATGATCTTCCAACACATGAACCTTAACATACACACCTTAAGACTTAAAAATAGACGAGTGAGAGATAGAGAGAGAATAGACAAGATTTTTCATAGTGTACGGTAAGCTAGGATGATCACTTACACTATCCTATATTCCAATGTCAATTACAATGTGTGAATATGATACAAACTGACAAGATCTAAATCTAGGCAGAAATAGTTACTAGATACAAGAATTTGTGTGCCTAAGAGGTATGAAGAGAGAGAGAGAGTGTGTGTGTGTATGTGTGTGTGAATATGGAGATTATGAACAATTTAGAAATATTTTACAACAAACCCAAATTTTGATCATCCCTAAATCAAAGACTAGTGAATGAACACATGAGGATAGATGTAAACTTGTTACTGTCATGGACAAAGGAAACCATCCTGAATCTCAGATCCCATGTGAATCTTATATCTCATGCTTGGTTCAGAATTAGGAGAAACTAATGCTTCCATTGCATCCGAAACATGCGAAAACCCTAAGATCGACTATATTCTTACTCAATATTGATATCTAGAGACCATGCTTCGAATTGATGACATCATCAATTCGTAACCACCCTTGAACTACCCTTGGAAAACCTATATAAGGAGGGGTTGGCCACGTTCATTCTCAGTCTTGCCAATACCAGTCTTGGGAGCTCAAGGAGTTGTGACTGCCAAGTAATTACTCTCCAAGTTCCAGTTCCAGTTCTTGTCTTGTTCCTTGTTCTAGTCTTGTCATCATGCAATCTTGTCAAATTATTTCTTTTATCTATTTCATCTCCTAGAAGGGAGTTCTTGTAATCCAGATATCTTGTTCCATACTTATGATCCCGAGTTGTGGGATATTCTGTATCATCTTTAGTCCAGTTTTCCATACCTATCGGTCTCGGGTTATGGAACGTATTGTATTAGTTACATATTCTTGTATAATTTTCCCTATGTGGGTGTTCTTGTAATCAGAAGTGTATTTCCAAAATCTTGTCTAGTGTAGTAAGAGAGCACAATCTAGTGCTCACCTGACAATTACTCAGAGTATTTTGCATCATCTAGTAAATCAAAAGTAGGCAAACTCTCCACCATACTTTGATCTAGCATGCCATAACTTCATGTTCTCCATAGTTGTAGTAGACCTAGTAACATTAGCATGACTAATTTTGGGTAATACAAACATGCCACTTCTGTTTTCACCTTGAGGTAGACAATGCTCCTCATTAGGTGAGAGGATTTGACACGAGTCTTTCTTAAAAATAACTTTATAACCATCTGACAAGAAAGTAGAAATAAAGAGCAATTTTTTCTTCATTTTTGGTACATAGAGAACATTAAAAATTATGAAATTTCCACCTGCTCTTGACTTAAGGTTCATTTCTCCAACACCAACAACATCTAAATCATGTCCATCTGCAATGGTCACTCTTCTACTTGAAGAGTTAGAAAGGGAAGAAAATACCTTTTTGCAACCTATCATATGCTTAGTAATTCTAGAATAAAAAATCCAAGGATTATGAGAGATTGCATTTAATGATGCCTGATCAAAGGCTACCTCTTCAATAGTAACACATGCATAAGGTTCTTCCTTGGAAGACTTAGGTTTTTATTCTTCTTCAATGCTATTACTTGATGCTTTCTTCTTCTCATTAAAAATCCTTGTTCTACATTTTGCTATGAAATGACCTGGTTTCTTATAGTAATGGCAAATTCCTTTCTTTGGAGTGGATGTAGAATCGGATTTTTCTTTGGGTGTAGAGGAAGCATTAGGGGTAGGACTACAAATTTTAGGAGTAGAAGAATTACTTTCCTTCTTAGTTTGCTGACTCTTCTTCTCCTTCTTTGTTGTCTCCTTCTTCTTCTTCTTCCCCTTTGATGATAATAACATGGCTTCATCATTCTCTTCCGTTATCTTTTGATGATATTCAACTTGAAGTAACAAGAACTGCAACTCTTCAAATGGAAGCTCTCTATCTCTTGTAGAGAGAGATAAAGAAGTAACAAAAGCACAATATGTAGGTGGAAGTGAGTTTAGAAGTGTGTTTACTATCTCTTCATCTGAAATATTGAATCCCACATTGAGTAATTGATCTCGTAAATCTTTGAGCCTCAAAATATGTGATTGAATTGATTCAACAACTTTCATCCTTGTGTTGGCTAGTTGTCTCCTTAGATGAGCTTTCCTAGTAGGGTTTCTACTGTAATAGAGTTTTTTTAACTCCAACCAAGCATGACGAGAGGTTTTGCATGACTTGATTTGGGCTATAATATGCCTCTTGAATCCCATATCAGTATATGAAAGTGCTTGTGTATCCCTTGAATCGTATCTCGATTGCTCTTCTATAGGAAGTAATCTGGTAGTAGTACGGACTCCTGATGATGAAGTAGTTCCTTCTTCTTCTGCACTAATCTCTTGTTGAGTAGAAATAGGAACATTAAGTCTTCTAGAAGATGAGGTAGCTTTTTTTCCAACTTGTCTTTGCCTTGGATAAGTGCCATTGACAATATTCCATAATTCCTTAGATACTAACATATTCATCATCATAAGAATTCACATTGGATAGTTAGAAATTCCCTCAAGCTTGTCTTCATTCTCAAGTCTATAGTCACTCATCTTGTTGAGGGTTTATGCCAACTATGCTTTGATACCAAACATTGGAAGTGGGGTGGGCCTCAATAACAATAAATCACATGTTTACTGGATCTTCCAAAATATGAACCTTAGCACACACACCTTAAGACTCAAAAATAGATGAGTGAGAGATAAAAAGAGAATAGACAAGATCTTTCAAAGTGCACGGTAAGGTAGGAATGCTCACCTACATTATCTTGTATTCCAATGTCAATTACAATGTGTGAATATGATACGAATTGACAAGGTTTGAATCTAGGTAGAAACATGAACTAGATACAAGAAATTGTGTGCCTAAGAGGTATGAAGAGTGTGTGTGAGAATACAGAGAATATGAACAATTTAGAACTGTTTTACAACAATCAATTATCCCTAAATAAAAAACTAGTGAACGAACAAGTGAGGAAAGATGTAGACTTCTTACTCATAATATGTTGGCTAAAACAAACTCCTCCAAGTGTCTCCAGATGTAGAGCATACCTCCTCCAAGTGTGAGAGATCACTTCCTCCAGAGATGACCTCCTCCTTGATCATCGAGTGTAGGACTCCTTGAGAAGATGCAAAACAATGAGGAAAGGTCCTCATTATATAGTATTGCAAGTGTTGTAAAAAGCATGCTGTAAAAGCAAAAAAACAAACAATCGCAACAAAAATTAGTGCCGATAAAGAAAACTTCTTTGCAAATTTTCTATTCAAAAATCTATGCTGTGTCAAGTTGCATCTGTCGGGTATCAAACCTAGGCGGGTGTTTTGAATGGATAATCAACTAAGCATTCTGCCATGCCACTTCTCATGAAAGAGTTCTGTAAAAAAGACTTTGTATCCTCTCCGAAATTGAGGATTTGGACCAATTTGACCATTGTTTCCAACATAGACTTGCTTGTAGTGGCAAACCAAAACTCGTGTATATGTTTGGCACAAAAGGTCAAAATCTCATGCATAATCAGTGTTATAATGAATTTGGAAGCTAAAACAAGCTCAAATAAAAAAATCGACAAAACATAGTGAAGCTGTTTTGAACTCCTAATTGCCGAGAGTATGCTCATAATTTTTCGCGTTTTGAGAATGTGAACAAAGAGGTGTCGGCTATGTGCTAGAGGAAGCAACAACTTGATCTTATATCAATTATTGGAGTTTGATGTATGTGGAAGCAGACATACAACACAAGGAAGAAGAAGAAGCTTGGAGCACAACACAATACTGAATGTATTACAAAGTCAATGTACAAAGATAAGTGACCTATTAGGATTATAGGTTTATATACAACCTAAGGGAAAAACTTCCTAAAGAGAGAAGAAAATGCCTCGATGGACTTAAGTGTGTTCACACAAATCACTACCAAAATATATTAACAAGAATAGTACTTATTCATTTTTTAGATAAGCAATTGAGATATTATTTTCTTTACCCCTTTCATTTGTGACAAAATCCAAACATGATTAAATTAAGTCACTTCCTATAATATGACAAATATGGCAAATAAAGTGACCCTTGAAGACTCCAAACCTCTCATAATGGGTTTCGACTCCTCCATGTGATATGGATAAACCTCTATGGTTGCCATCCTATTTGAAAGTGCTTTGAGAACTGGCACACTTCAATTGGAACAAGCATGCCTTAGCTCTAGGGTCCCATGTTATTTGGACCCAAGCTTATTTCTGATTCGCACAATATTGATGGAACAAACACTTGCAGTGTTCCAAGTGGGACATTGACAAAATTCATAGTTCTTCCTCCCATGTGTTCACAATAGGGTGAAACATTACAAATATGGTCTTTGTGCTTCCGCCCTATGTAAACACTTGGGACGATGGAGCTTTGATTTGTATGTATGCATATACAAAGCAAGTGTTTTTGTTTCATGGTGTGGGCATTAGGCTCAGTTCACAAGGGGTGGCAGCACGATTTCTACGGTGGTCTAATCCAATAAGCAGAAGACATGTGCATCGATGTGTTCAAACAAAGCGGTGGAACAGGAGATTTGTCAGCGCCATCTCACGACACAAAACCATAAAAGTTGTACCGACCCTTCTCCCCCGCCCTTCAGCGGCACATCTTCATGAATCAGTATCAAAAATTGCTTTTTTAATAAAAAATAATTTTTATTTATTATCTGACATAAAAAGGATCGTTGATAATGATGTTTGTACTGCCATTATGTGTGTTCACATAAGGCGGTAGCACAAAATTCTGTTCTTAGAGTTCCGCCTGCTTGTGTGAACACATGGATGGCAGCACTAAGTGTTTTTCGCATTGTTCCATCTGGAACAATATGTATTTGGATCTTTGTTCTGCCGGTTTGGTGTGAACCCAGCCTTAGATATCTACAAGGCTTCCACCCTATGTGAATAGCTTGATACATGTATTAAATAATCATTGGAGCACACGCATCTCAACTTTGGGGTATCACATAATCTAAAGGAGACCTTAATCTTTCTCAAGTGCTCAATGTGCAAAGACCTAAGGACGCTTGAATCAAAGCTTGTTCAAAGTGTGAGGGGACACTCCTCTTGTGCATGTAAAATCAAATATGGCAAAGGTAACACAATAATCTTGTGCACAACTCACGACCCATTCAAGGCCAAGGAATTTTGACACACACCACCCACCTCAACCCTTTAGGCTAGTTCCATCTTCGGTCAAAATACTAGATTATTATTATTATTAAATTTAATATCTACTTTTTCAATGATAAAAAAAGATAGTTTCTTCACAACACATGGTGGAAAAACATTTTCTTTTCCAAATGGGTGTGGCGTAGCAGTATTTTTTGAATGCTTTGGGGCACATTGTTTAGGTTCAAGTCCCACTCAGTGGACATTTCAAAAATTTTGTACTTTCAATTTTTTTCTTTTCTATTTTTTTCAATTTCGTATGTGAACAAAAATACAATTAAGCATTTGAGATTTCCACCAAAACTACTGATGTAGAGCTATTTGTCAAACTGAGCTTTGAATTTTTAACCCTCAACCTCATAATTCAAAAGTCCAAAGTTTTTTTTTTCTTTTTTTTGAGAGTACAATGAATTGAAAATACACACTCACGCACTCAACTTCCTAAGGTAGAGGCACCCACTCGACTACTCGGACTCGAACATCCAAAGTTTTTTTTCAAAGGAAATTCGGTGAGACAAGCTAATAGTGCAAAGCTCAAAATGTCTATTTTTGACATTTATAAACGAGATGACCCGGTCCCGCCTCCCACACGAGAGGCTTAAAACTCCACAATATGCTACTCGAGAAATCTTCTTGATTTTGTAACATCGACGGCATCATTTCATTAGTATACAAGTCGAAGAAAGCCTTAACCCTCGTTCTCTTTCCTCCTTGGCGGCCTAATCGCGTTGAGTCTCCACGGTTAGCCTTTACGTCATTCTCAGGCGCGCAGGACAAACGAAAACAGCAGCATAGCCGCCCTCATCATCTATAACACCAACGACAAATGCAGTCTCAACAGCAGCTTCAGCTGCAGCAACAACAGCAGCAACTCCTTAAGCAGCAGCAGGCCATTCTTCAGCAGGCCATGCTTCAACAACAAGCTGCTTTGTACAATCCGGGCCTTTTTGCCGCCATGAATCAGGTGGGATGATGCAGGATCACTCTCGGCTCCGGTTTTGGTATGGGTTTTTGCGGATTTGCACGTTTTAGCCTTCTCCGCAGCGTATCTCAGTATATCTCTTCGTATGTTTACAGCTTGAGTCTTCACATGTGAATCGAGATGCCATTTTTATTTACCTTTTTTCATAAGCTCTAGGTTTATCCCAATCAAATTATATCACATTCAAAACCTTATGCGTCATTGCTGCTTATATTTGAATGCAGCCTTTTACATCTTAATATTTTGAGAGAGGATCCTGTGAATTCAAGTGCATCTAATCGCTCAGATAGTGAATTTTTGTCCCACTTATTTCGGAACCCGTGCATTTCTTTACATGGAACCTGTGATTTAAGTTTGAGTATTTAATTTCCTTGACTTTGTGTTTTGGATTATTTTTTTATTAGTGATCCTATCAATCACAATTTCAGGCTTCTCAAGATCGTTTATCTTTTTCTCCTTTCGAAGGCGAATAGTAGTTCAGTACTGAAACGATGAGTATTATGTTTTGTTGATGCCACTTTTTGCGTATAAACTAGTGGGGTTCAGGATTTAAATGGAAACTCGAGATGGTGCAGGATTTTCTGGATAACCGTTTTTGAAGGTTGATGATGGACATTTTGCAAGGTCACTCATCCATACATCTGGGTTTTCCTTTATATAAACGTTCTTTCAGTAGGCTTAGTAGAGCGGGGATAGGGCTATCATGTTTCTCCTTCTTTCACGTTGCTGTGGTTTTAAGCTGTATTTGCTGTACACCTCTTTGCATTCTATAGTGAACTTTTTTAATAATCAAGTTTATGCATATAGATAGTATACTCTGTGATTTTCTAGTATAGGTTGCCAAGGAGTATTGGATCATTGTTAGACACAGAGTACAGCCTGTGGCAGCTCGTGAGATTATACAGTAGATCTAATTATCCAACTTCGTGGCTTTTAGTCATAGTATTTGTGTACTGCTAGGACATTACTATTACTTCAATATAGGTACATGGAGGACTATACGATTTTATCTCACTCTAATGTTAATGGTATTTATATTTATTCATGAAATTTGGGTATCTTAAATTGATTATCTTTTGTTTTTTCTATCTTTTTCTTAAGCTAATGTCTCTGGAATTTTCCTCCTTTCATCCCAATATATTTTATTTTATACAGTTCTTTTCTTTTTTCTTCTCTTTTTCACAATTTTTTTTGCAGATTGAGCCTATTCCAAGTGGGAATTTGCCTCCAGGATTTGATGCTACTTCATGCCGCAGTGTGTGAGTTTGATTGCATATTTTTACTTTTCTTTCTCACTGTGGAAACCTTAGCCACGTCATACTGCATTAGTTGAGGTTAAATTTCATATCTTATGTTCTGGCTTGAATGCATGTCTTGGCTTGTCTTTCACTGTTGAGATTATGCTCAATTCTACAGTGTCTACAAATTCGTTGGCATAGCATGTAGGCTATTAACTGCACTTGATTATATTAGGCAGCAATGTTCTATCTTTTCTGATGCCTATCCAATAACAAAGAATCTTATGTACATTAGGAATGAAGCTGACAAAGTAATGCTGTATCTTATTGTTTTATGCTGTTAGGTACGTTGGGAATATTCATCCCAAAGTGACTGAAGCCCTGCTTGCTGAGGTTTTTACAACAAAAGGCCCTCTTGCAGGCTGCAAATTGATACGAAAGGAGAAGGTACTCAGCGTTGTGTTTTAACTTTTACGTTCAATTCTTTTATTACATTTTTGATTTGCGTCATGCCTATATTCAGATTCAGCCAATCTCTTACTAGCCTCATTTCTAAGTTCCATGCATCACTATGGTTATGATTATCAACTTTCATCCATACTATTCATAAGATTGCTATCGGTTATTATTTGTCATTCTGCGTTTCTTACAATAATACACTATTTGATGCAGATTTGTATAGCACGGCCAAGTTTTATGCAGTATAGGTTTCTACTAAGTAAAAAATATTGGAATATCTTGTCTGCATAGGAAGGTTTTTTATTGGATTTTGGAGATATTAGAGTATTAAAGATTATTGTTGTTGGGCCATCACATTGTTCAATGATAAATTACTCACCATTGGTTTGTAGATTGGTAAGAATCTAGACGTTTGAATGCAAGAGGATTGCTCTTGGTACATATTGGAGTTTAATTCAACAATATATCACTTATGGAGAGGATATTAGCAGAAAAACAGATCCTAATAAACTTGCAAGTTAGTATTTATGAAATATAGCTATTATGCCAAGGTTCAAGGATGCATCATCATGGGAGTTGCACGTAGCAATTCCCAATGTACGGAATGACTTCTTAATCATGATATTTGCCTTGAACCTCCATAAGAATTATCATAGGTGTCTTTATTTGATTTTTCAGCAATGTAGCACCTATATAGACCATAATTATTGGAAACATTGTTTTTAGGAGTCGAAATTAGTTCCATAGTCTTCCCGAATAGTTTCTCCTTGGAAACGCATTTTGGGAGATTCAAATTCTATTGTGCTCATTTAGGCTACTTTCTCTGCATTCATTTCTTTGCCTAAATCTACTGATTCAGCATGTTTGCTGTTTAATTTTTGATTGTTGTCAGTATGAAATTTGAAGCTTAAATAGATATTGAAATAATGTAATCAGTGATCATGTATAAACCTTAAAGTATGTAATAAACTAATATGTATGTAAATAATATGTACTTACTAGTAACTTCCATCATCTCTATATGTAATTACTAATATTTATGGGCTCAATACTATCATCTATGCATGTATTTATGTACGCATGTATTGTTTAAGATCTTATTTGTATATCTAGGTTCTAGATTATATACATGTATGTGTGTGTATTTATGTATGTATATACACACACACACATACATAGATACATACATACATACATACATATGTATACACACTCTCTTTCTCTCTTAAGAGCACCCTTTAGCACTCTTGAGAGCACACCCTCTAGCACTCTTGAGAGTACTGTTTTGCACCTTTTGAGAGGATCTTGTCAGCCTTCGGACTTTCGCTCTTAGTAAGTATGGAACAAACATGTATCATGTTGTCATGTTTGACCTAGATTCTAGTATGATTCATGACGTGGTCTTATCGTTGTTGTATGAGTCGTGAATCATGACATTCATGCATATATTGTACTCTTTCATGTGATGAGACGTATGTGAACACTCTCCCATATGAATCACGGTTCATTTTGAATTAAATTCATTGTTTAATGTTAAATTTCTAACTTAAATCTATTGACATTATAACCATGATCCATGTCATAAAGCTGCGAACAGTGACGTGTATCTTTATTATATCAAGTTTTTATGTGTTTCTAGCACTAAACAAATAAAGTAGCACTAAATATATATTACTCACGTAGTGTTAAAATTAAAATTTAAAAATGTTTCGTCAAAATATGATCTTTGTTTTTTATTTCCTTTTTTTTTTCAATAATTCACTTACCAAAAACTTGTTTTTGAAACTCTTTGTACTTTGAACATCAACACAAAGTCTTGGACATTTGCATGATGTAAGTGCATGTGGATGTGATACTAGGCATGCTTGGTACTACCACAAGAAGGATCAACTTTGTAGGTTGTGTTGTATAGTGGCTTTTGTATTTGATTGTTTAGGAATCATGTGATTGAGGGATTTGTTTCCTTTGAGGTTACAACGGCTACATTGTAAATCTAATACTACTTAATGTGACATAGGCATTGTCTTATGATCTAGATGTATCTATTCTTTATTGTTATGTGCAATGTTATATGTTTTAGTTTGCTTTTTCATGTCATTCCATGTTTGTTGATGATGACATTTTGTTTTGTGTATTTTTGGAATAAATAATGTTTGGATTTATTGTTGGGTAAGTTTATGGATATATTCTCACCATATTTACAAGATGGCTTCCATATTTTTATAAGTTTATCTTGTAACACAGGATAAAGCTTTTGTTAGATAAGTGTCTCATCCTCACAAGCCTTATATGTTTAGTTAGGTGGAGGAAGACAAGATAGCTAGGTAGATACAAATAAGTGTCTCATCCTCACAAGCCTTATATGTTTAGTTAGGTGGAGGAAGACAAGATAGATTATACGTTGTAAGGGGACTTGTTGAGGGCTATAATTTTCCATGAGCTCTCGTCTTTTTATAGAGGATGGAGGGATGCACTTTTGTGTGGATTGTAAGGGTCTCAATAAGGTCACCATCAAGAACAAGTATTTCTTATTGAGTATGGACTACTTGATATATTTGTTCTTTGGTGCTAGATAATTTACAAAGTTTGATCTTAGTCCTATTTATCACTAGATCTGCGTTCACCCTAGGGGTGTCTTGAAAGGTCACAATTTGTACGTAGTATGAACATTATCACTTTTTGGACTTGCCTGGGCACTTGATCACATATTTTCCACTTATATCTTGGTTTATAGCATGACTTTGAAGGACCACCAATAGAAGCTTTGTCTTGTTTCATCTCGTTTCATCACTACAGCTGAGCGTGCACTGTTTGAAATGATTTGTTATGTTCTTTAGGTGCATATGATTTGAATCAGAAAATCCGGCGCCAGAAGGACTAACATATTTTTTTGCCTTAAAAAACCCTCAACGAGGGCAGCCATGTGAAGTTTAAATGCTCAAGTTCAAAGTCATGATTTAATTAAAGTGGATTTAAGTAACGATTCTACTATTTGAATGTTCATTGAATCATGTGACATGTATGATGTGACACAATTTATAAATGATGAATCATGAATGTATGTATCACATATGTATGTAGTATGCATATATGTATGGCATATGTATGTACTACGTATGGCATATGTATGTACTATGTATTTATGTATGTATGTATGTATGTATGTATGTATGTATATGTGTATATATATATATATATATATATATATATATATATATATATATATGTGTGTGTGTGTGTGTATATATATATATATATATATATATATATATATATATATATATATATATATATATATATATATATATATATATATATATATATATATATATATATATATATATATATATATATATATATGAAAGAGGCCGCGGAGCGCTACGTCGTGTTGTGCTCGATTGCTCCAAACACCAAGGGAGTGGGTTGTTGCGTGAGGAGAGAGAAAGTAGAGAGAAACCTGCGCAGAAATTTGGAGAAGAAGATGGAGAAGCTGAAGTTGAAGAAGTCCCAATCAAGTTATGAGAGATTTGGGACCAAGTCTTATTGATAAGTGACTTTTAGGTCATTTGGGCATGTTCACACATGGCCAATGACCAAAAGTCATAAAAATAATGTAAATGCCTATAACCCCCCAATTTGGGGTCCAAAAAATACAACAAAAATATGTCTGGAAAGCTCTCGAAGAGAGCTTTCACATGGAAGGGTCAAAATATACAAAAGGAGAGTCCTTGGGGCCTTTATCCCTAACAACCTCCCACTTAAAGGACCAAGGAGGCTCCTTTAAGCTAAGTAACTCCCACCATCTGTATACATAGTTGATGTTGTGCCTTGGGTAGACACTTCGTGAGAGCATCTGGAGGATTTTGTGAAGTATTGACCTTGATCAAAGTGATCAGGCCATCCTCTAACACCTCTCTGATGAAGTGATATCTCACATCAATATGCTTTGTGCGAGCATGAAACATGGCATTCTTTGCCAAAAATATGGCACTCTGGCTATCACATCCAAGAGCAGGTGCCTTTTCAGGCATCCCAAACTCACTGAAGAGGCGGGCTAACCAAATGGCTTCTTTGGAAGCCTCTGTGGCTGAAATATATTCAGCCTCTGTACTAGATAGTGCAACTATCCTCTGAAGTCTAGAGCACCATGAAATAGCTCCACTTGCAAGTATGTATACATAGCCACTTGTGGACTTGCGTGTGTCCACATCACCTGCCATGTCTGAATCACAAAATCCTTTTAACTCCAATGGACCCTTTCCATAACATAAGCATTTACTTTTGGTCCCTTTCAAATATCTCAAGATAGATTTGACTGCCTCCCAATGAGCTCTACTAGGAATAGCCATGAACCTGCTAACAACTCCCACTGCATGAGCAATGTCTGGCCGAGTGGCAACCATAGCATACATAAGTGAACCACAAGCTGATGCATATGGAACACTCCATGTAACTGGCTGCATCATCATTTTTGGGACAGTCATCCTTGGAAAGCCTAACATGTGGCTGCAATGGCACTCCAAGAGGCTTAGCATCAGCCACATTAAATCTGTCCAGCACTTTTTCAATGTACTTTTCTTGGGATACCTGCAAAGTATGCTGCTGCCTATCCCTTTTTATACGCATACCAAGAATATGCTCAGCTTCCCCAAGGTCTTTCATTGAGAATGCAGAGTTCAGCTGCTGTTTTAGAGCATTCAGAGTGCTCTTTTTCTTCCCAGCCAGCAGCATATCATCTACATACAGTACAAGAATAATTGGGCTGCCATCTTCATCCTTTTTGGTGTACAAACAGTGATCTGCATGGCTTCTTTTAAACCCATGTTTGAGCATAAATGCATCAAACTTCTTATACCATTGTCTGGGGGCCTGTTTCAGCCCATATAAGCTTCAGTTTGCATACCAGATGCTCTTTGCCAGGAATGGCATATCCTTCTGGCTTTTTCATGTACAGCTCTTCATCTAAATCACCATGCAAAAAGGCTGTTTTAACATCCATTTGGAATAATTCCAAATCCAAGGCAGCTGTGATAGCAAACAACACACGAAGTGGTCATCTTCACCATTGGAGAGAACACTTCTTGGAAATCAATGCCCTCTTTTTGGGCATATCCCTTAGCAACCAGCCTTGCCTTATACTTGGGTTTGCCATCAACAGTTTTGATTTTGTACACCCACTTGTTGGGAATGGCTTTCCTTCCTTTGGGTAACTCAACCAAATCCCAAGTATCATTTGCATGCAAGGCCTTTATCTCTTCCTGCATGGCTAACTCCCACTTCTTCTTGTGCTCACATAGCTTTGCCTCTTTATAAGTAAGAGGCTCACCCTCATCTGATAACATAATATAATGTATAGAGGGATCATATCTAGTCACTGGCCTCCTAGGACGTATAGATCTTCTTACCCAATGTTCCACATTACCAGGCAATGGATCTACATCAGGAGGTACATTAACTTCTTCATTGTTAACAGGCTGCTGTACATCATTTCCAGCCCCGTTTTCAGCATGAATAGGTGGCTGCATATGCCCTTTAGGATCATCATTTTGCTGTCCAGCATCATCTGGCTCAATAACCACGGGCTCATTGTCATTTCCAGCCATATGTGGTGCATCCCGAGGGTTCATATCAGATTTAATTGGTGGCTGTACATGCTGAAATTTGACTCTTTTATGGTCATCTTCAGAGGCACAATTATTTTTGAGCGGCCTTGCCTCATTAAATACAACATCTCGGCTACATATTACCTTCTTGAGTTGAGGTAGCCAAATCCTGTAGCCCATTTCACCTTCATCTCCATAACCCATGAAGATTCCTTTCATGGACTTTTCATCTAACTTGCTTCTCAACTCAAGCCTTATATGCACAAAAGCATCACAACCAAAGATGCGTAGGTGGTCATATGAAGCTGGTTTGCCAGACCAAACCTCTTCTGGAATGCCACCTTTTAAGGACATATGAGGGGATCGATTGCAAACATGGAACTGCAGTTTTCAAAGCCTCTCCCCAAAATCCATGAGGGAGATTAGCTGTGGACAACATTCATCTCACCCCCTCACTTTCACAAAATCTATTGAATGCAGCACTTGTAAACTCACCCCATTATCTGTACGTAAGCATTTCAGCTTTCTACTTGTTTGAGTGGTCACAAATGCATGAAATTTCTTAAATGCAGCAAAGGCTTCATCTTTAGATTTTAACAAATATACCCAAAGCTTCCTAGAGTAGTCATCAACAAAAGAAACAAAGTAAAGAGCACCCCCCATAGATTTTGTGGGCATGCTACAAACATCAGAATGAACAAGATCAAGCATATTAGACTTACGAGAGACACCAGAGTAGTAGGAATTCTTTACTTGCTTACCATATTGGCATTCATATAAAAATCAAGTTTTGCGCCTTTAGCATCAAACTTGTCCAAATTACATAATTTATCAAGGCCTTTTTGGCTCATGTGGCCAAGCCTTTTATGCCATAATTCCATATGTGAATGGATTTCAGCCAAAGCAATAAACTTGCCCAACAAGGCTTTACCATGCAAGCAATAAAGAGTCTCTTTCTTTGTACCTTTAACAATCAGCCTAGAGCCTTTGATAAGCTTCCATGACCCCTTCTCAAAGAGGGTACTATATCCATGCATATCCATTTGCCCAATAGACAATAAGCTTTTCTTGATGCTTGGTACATACCTTACATCATGCAAAACAAGCTCAATGGTACCATCCACTGTGAGATGCACTGTGCCAATACCTTCAATAGAACAAGCATGGTTATTTCCAAGATATACATGTCCATGGCTGCCTGCATGAAAGGTAGTGAAACACTCCTTAATAGGAGTTACATGAAACGATGCACATGAATCTACAATCCATGTTTGTGACAAAGCATCATTCACAGTAAGCAAGGCATCAATCAAATCCCTCTTTGTGATCTGCATATCTTGTGCATGAATATTAATAGAAGCATCAATAACTTCAGCATGCTCTGCTGCCATAGTAGCACAAAGTATATCTTCTGCATCTGATAGCTCCTTAATGATGACACTAGAGGCCACATTGGCCTTCTCTTTGTCTTTGTCCTTTGAGGTATCATGTGCTTCATTCTTGGTGTCCTTTTTCTTCTTGTCACCTGTATTCTTCTTTCTTTCTAGTTCAGCTTTATAAAATCTGCAATCAGGCTTCTTGTGACCTTTCCTACCACATTGATAACAAGTCACTTCAGCCTTGCCTTTGCTTTTGCTCCTGTTCCTCTGTACATTTCCACTTTTCTTTTCTGTTCTTCCTTTAGCCACATTGGCTGAACCACTACCCTCTCCACTAGCTTTCCTCTTGATTTCCTCATTCAAAATAGAACCCCTTACACCATCAAAGGTAAGATTGGGGCTATTCGAAAGTGAAACAACCAATGTTTCCCATGAATCAGGTAAGGTCATCAACAAGATGGCCTTAAGCTTATCATCAAATGGAGGTAATCCAGAGTCTTGCAATTGTGAAAGAGTACCTGTAAACCAAGATAAGTGCTCAGCCGCACTTTTTGACTCATGAAGCTTCATACACACTAGCTTACGCATAAGATGCACTTGATTTACAGGCGTGGTATTTTCATAAGTGGCTTTCAGCTTCTCCCATACCTCATAAGCAGTTTTAAGGCCTTTCAAATCCACTAAGATTTCATCTGATACAGCCATCTTGATGTAAGTGATTGCCTTCTTGTTAAGGTTCATCCATGCTGCATCTGTCATATCTTCAGGCTTGACTTCCTCAAGAGCCCCTTCACAATCTTTAAGAAAGAGGATGCCCAACATTCTCTCTTTCCACAAATCGAAACCATTACCTTCAAATCTCTTGATCTCAAACAAGCTTTTGACATCAGAGGAGGTAGAGGCCATGTTTGCACACTAAGAGCTTCAAAATTTCACCAAAAAAGGTAAAATTCACCTGTTGTCCTGTGTGCAATTACCTTACGAGACTATAGCTGAGAAATTAAGCCCAAAAACTGTTCAAAACTTGCAAAAATCAATTTTTGAAATTTTTTGCAAAAAATTTCAGAAAATTCCAGCAAGCTGTAATTGCATCAAAAACAACAAATTTGTTGTTTTTCAACCACAAAAGGCATACATAGATGTAAAACCATGGCAACGGGTGCTTGTTTTCACAAAAGCCCTAATTTTTGCAGCAATATGACCTGTAAAATCAGAGAAATGACCTGCTGTAATAAGTTTCCAGCAAGTATGCACTTCCTCAAACTTTGTGCATGTCCTCCCACTTGAAAAATGAGAGAATTTCTGCCACAAAAGACCTTTAGATGAAAAAATCAGCAATGTGGATGTTGAAAATGACCTGTGTGGATACAAAAGGAAGAATAGAAGAGATTCTTCGCGATGAAACTCTCTAAAAAGCACAAAATTTGCTTCAGCTTTGCTCCTTGCTGAAGTAATCCTCCAAAAACAACACTTTTATTGCAAAAAAAGAAGGTTTTTCGCGATGAAATTCTCCCAAATGCAAGAAAACACCTTCGGCTTAACATACGCTGAAGTGGAAAAGCACTTCGAGCAACTTTGTCGCGATGAAACAGCTCAAGGCTCTAATACCAGTTGAAAGAGGCCGCAGAGAGCGCTCAAGGCTCTAATACCAGTTGAAAGAGGCCGCAGAGAGCTACGTCGTGGTGTGCTCGGTTGCTCCAAACACCAAGGGAGTGGGTTGCTGCGTGAGGAGAGAGAAAGTAGAGAGATAAACCTACGCAGAAATTTGGAGAAGAAGATGGAGAAGCTGAAGTTGAAGAAGTCCCAATCAAGTTATGAGAGATTTGGGACCAAGTCTTATTGATAGGTGACTTTTAGGTCATTTGGGCATGTTCACACATGGCCAATGACCAAAAGTCATAAGAATAATGTAAATGCCTATAACTCCCCAATTTGGGGTCCAAAAAATACAACAAAAATATGTCTCGAGAGCTTTCACATGGAAGGGTCAAAATATACAAAAGGAGAGTCCTTGGGGCCTTTATCCCTAACAATATATATATATATATATATATATATATATATATATGTGTGTGTGTGCGCGCGCGCGCGTATACACACACATACATATGTGTAAGTCATAAGGGACCTGTCCCTAGGTCCAAGGGATGCAGTCCCCCAAGTTGAATATATGGGGATGCCCAATTGGGATGGTTTGTGTAATAAAGTAAGTTGGTGATCTAGGGATCCGATTTGTTCAGACAGATCTGAAATCGGATTCCGTTTGGTCATTTGTTTGTGTGGCCAAAGATCTCGAGTCTAGACTTACTGGTAGGTCATTTACTCTTGTAACCAAGTAATCCACTTAGCCTAATGGTTAAGACTCAAGGGTGTGAAGGACGAGGTCTTGGGTTCAATCCCCATGGGGTACATGGGAAGAGTATTTTGCCCAAAGAGCTCTAGAACCTTCTAGAAGCATCCACTGGACACTTGGCGTACATGTAGTTACATGGCTGACACTTGGATGATTAGCATCCACCTGCCCAAGAAGGCAGTCCCCTGGAGAGAGCTATATATAGAGGCATTTGGTTGGGAGGAGAGTCATCTCTCTAGCATGTTGTGGTCGTAATCTTCGTTCTATTGCATTGGTATCAGAGCTTCATTCTCCATAGCTTTCTTCTTCTTCAACTTGCGTGTGTTTTGCTCCTTCTACGACATAGAAGCATCCTACTCGCGGATGATAAGAGAAGCTTGCCGATTCCCTCGCTTTGGCTTGGCTTAGGAGAAGCATAGCAAAAGATTAGATCATCTCTGTGTGCTGCCGGCAGGATTCGAACTCCCGCCCCTCTGTTGGGAGCGCGTTGCTCTAACCACAAAAGCACATCGACCGCGTGAAGATATATCCGCAGCAGATGTTAGTGATCAGAGTCGGCGTTGGAGAAGATCTCAATTTGTAGATCCAAAAGTCTATATTCTCTGGAGAAGCAAAGGGTATTCGAACCCCCGTCCCCACGTTTAGAGCGCATTGCCCTATCCACAGAGAGAAGCGCCGTTTGCGATATCCTATAAGCATAAGATCTCTACAGATCATTAGTTCGCTGAAGGAGGCTTCAACCAAGAAGATCCAAAAGTTTATACTCTCTGGTGGATCACGCTCGATATTCTGCAGAAATCGGTCTTCTGCTAAAGTCTGGCGCCGAAAAGCTTTCATCAAGAGCAAGACCAAAATAATTCGCGAGTGCCTTCTGCCGACGGGACTCGAACCTGCATCATCGATTTGAGAGGGAGGCGACCTATCCACGCGCCCAAGGCGATTGACTTGTTCTCTAGTGCAGAAGAAACTCTGCTAAACCAGTGATCAGAGCTGAAGTGCAAGCCCAACTCTCATCCATCCAAGGAGCCAAATTAGTTTTTGCTGGCCGAACCCGAGAAGTATTCTTCTTTTAGCCAAAGAAACAACCAAGGAGAATCAATGATTGAGCAAAGCTTGAAGGAAGTGGAGCCGTGGAGTGAAGATCCGGAGGCCTAACTTCGTCGATCTTGACGGACCAAATCATCAAGAACTATTTCTTGATGATTAAGCTTCAAGAATGGTGAATAGCTCTTGGCAAGGATCAAGGGATGGACGAAGCTATGATCAAAGCTAAGTATTTTCCAGTTTCTACTTGGCCTTAATGCTTGAATATCTTGTTTTCATTATTCTACACTTAATCCTAGATGCACATTGAAATAGCCAAGATTTCAATTGATTAAGTCTAGATTAGAATAATGAATTAATCCATTTCTCATTCCAAGCATTAGTTTGCATTAAGGAAAGACTTGATTTCATTAATATCCTTGTGCATCAAAGAATGTATTTTGGTAGTTTAAATACATATTTCCTTTCCATTGAGTAAGTTTTCTATTGCACTTCAAGGGTATGTTTTTATATCATAGTGCATTAGGACAAAGGAAAGGATATACATGCATCAGGATTGCATGATATACATTCTTAGTACAAGGAAAAAATCGTGCATCAAGCTCATGCATGATTGTTGTATTATTTTTTGGGCATGCAAAGAACATGCATGCATACGCATGTGAACATATGCTTTTGCATGTAGATACATGCATTTGCATGATAGAATGGAATGCTGTTTGCAAGTAGATATGAGAATGTACTCTCTTAGTATTTAGCTTACTTTATAAAGCTCGCAGTTTGACATTAGGGAAGACCAAGGACTAGTTAGTTGCAAAGACATACTAGTTCTAGTTTGCAACTCAAGTAATTAGTCGATTTCTTCCCAAGTCGATACTCCGCTATCAAAGACAAATACTTAATGATAATTAAGAATGATAGATGTCTTGCTAGGTATAAGTAAGCACTAGGAGAAAGTTGAGTAATAAATTTTCTTGATAACCAAGAAAATTTAATTACTTGCAAACTCTTTTATGATGTATGATGACTCTAAGTCCTGGATGTACTTAGAAAGTCATGCGGATAAGCTTTACTTGATTAGTTATATATTTTATGTAACTTCTCAAGCATCCCAAGGTTGGATGAGAACGTCAACTATATTTCCAAGTTCCTTAGAGTACTCTTCTATTTAGAAGATTTCGAAAGTTTAAAGAAGTTTCTTTGTGGTTTCAAGATTTGTATCTCATGATGAAACCTCGGTAAGTAACTTTTTGGAATTTAGATATGAAATAGTCAAGCCTTCTATTTCATGTGAGATCATTCTCCTACCATGTTTAAGATGAATTTATTTTTGGGAAGGTAGATGTTCGAAGTAGAGGATCTTAATTGATTCATGAACTCTTCCCAAAATACACATAAATTCATATTATATGATAGGTCCAAGGAATGATGAAAGCAAAACCTCTTTAGGATATAAATGTTTTGCCAAGATATAAAGGTACCAAGCTTTTATAAATTTTCATTTGATTTCATCCCAAGGGGTGATGGAAATCAAAGGTTAAACCTCAACATCAATTGATCCTTGACGTCAATAAAAGGATGTTAGGTTCTATAGTTGCATCTCTGGTAAATGATGCAACTAGCTAAGCAGTCTTTAGGAAATAATATAAGTTCCTAAAGACTTGAAGCAAGTGTGAACTTTTCATTTAGGAGTAGAAAGTTCCAAGAAATGGATCTTAAATCCATGAACTTCTCCTAAACAAGTTATAAAGTTCAAAGTGTTCTAGTTGCATTACTATTGGATCAATCATCAATAGATGCTTGGACTTTAAACATAAATTTGATTAGTGAAATATGATTAAAGGACTCTAGTAACATCTAAAGATTAATAATGAGTATGGTATCAAACTCAAGAATAGAAGTCGATATCACATAAACAAAAAGTCAACTCAAACTTTCATAGTGGCATGGGAAACCATATCCAGAATGTGATATTTTGTCTCTAGTTTGATACTCAGGAAATGAATACAATTGAATCAGTAAATTTTTTGGATATTATTTGAAAGAATTTCTTTCAAATGTTCTTTTAATATTGCAAAAGATTCCAAGATGAATCATTTGCTCAAGTTATTCCTTAAAAGGAATCTCAAGTCTTTGAAGAAATGGCATTCTTTCAAGTATTGAGAATGAAATTCTTCATACTCTTTAAACAATAAGTAAGTAGTTCCCGGACATCCCAAACCATTAGAAGTGGTATTTCAAGTCCTATTTGTGATATAACCTAAAGGTATATCAAAGATTCTTAGCTTTGGAATCTGAGAGGCATAAGTGTATTCTTGGACTTGAGAAAGATCTCTAAAAATCCTGCAGGTAAGCAAAGAAGCTTAAAGATAGTTTAAAGAGATCTTAAAGATAAAGACTATAAGTCTTTATTTTTATCGCAAGATCAACTAGATTTGATCAATCTTGGCCATGATTGTCCAAGTAATATGCGATTAGAACTACTTTATAGATTGCCCAAGTATTGGCAATAAAATTCCTTTTGGGAATTATTCACTCAGGTTCCATTTATTCGATGGAAAACTGTGAAAAAGAGTAAGTTGTTCCAAGTCTGAACAGAGTAAAGAAATTCCAAGAATGTAGTCTGCAACCGTGAAAATGGTAATTAAGTCTGTGGAAGGTAAAACATAAGTGTTTACCTATCCTTAAAGGGATTTTGGTACAAATCCAGAAAGCATGAGCGGATGCTTAAGACTTAAGCAGTAAAGAGATTCCTAAATAAAGTCCCCGGGGTAGGTACCTAAAGCAACAGTAAACAAAGGAATCTAAAGACAAGAAGTCAAAAGCTCTTGTCACTACAAAATTGGTCAAGAATAATCCAATTGAACTTGAATCTATGAAAATTCAAGTACTTGGAATTTTGATTGGTTTTCATTTGAAAACCCTAGCAAAGAAGAATTGATATTCTGTTAAGAGGTTTTCAAGTTCCCAAGGTAAAGCACATGATTGTGAGACGATCATGTGAAGGAATCAAAACCAAGAAAATCTAGTTAGAGGTAATACCTGGAACTTCTAAATTCTCGTAAAAGAATTGAAGAGATAAGGTACTCTATCAAGAGATGTTTAGACTTTAGGATAAGAATCACCCACACATTAATGTGAATATAAAATAGGGTGGTATGGGACACCAGATTTTATACTCAGATTGATATAGGAAAGATGGTATGGGACATCGGACCGTGGGATGATAATTATCTTTTAGTCCTAGTTTGGATTTTGAAGTTAGGTTTCATCCTCAAGGGAATTAAGACTTCAAGAAAAGTTTAATTCGTAAAGGATGAAAGTAGTATCTTACGATACTTTAAGATGACTTCAAGATCAAGGAAATTGAAGATATGAAGTAAGGAACTTCCAAGATCTTCTTAGAACACTTCAAGCTTAAGTGTTATTGATCAGAAATATTTGATAAATTTCTGAAAGAAGTTGGACTTTGACTTTGAGTTGATCTTTTCAACTAAAGATTCAATTGACTAAGTCAAGTATCAAGTTCCTAGTGTAACTTGATAAATTCACTCTTTTAGACTCAAAGAAATGCACAAGAGTTGCATTCACGATTAGGAGTCGAAAAGACCGAATGTGACATGAACTTAGTCTCAAGTGAAGCATTATTTGAAAACTAAACTCATCGATAGAACCTCAGTGGGTCGACACACTAGTATCTTGTGGTTGGATGATGTTTTTGATTTTCTTTGAATCTTTTTGAGAATCCAGCTTATTTCTCTTAAAGATAAAGAAAATGCTTCAAATCCCTGTTGAAATAGATCTTTGAAAAGTTGAAGTCCTGAGTCATCTAGTCTTTGACTCATAACAAATTTTTGTATATTCGAAGTTTGAATTGGCTGTACAGAGTCTTAGTTATTTCTTTCCGCTTTCCAAATCTTTTGAAATTGACTCAGATATAGTATCTGATTCCTTTTGCAAAAGACCAGGGTTAGTCGGTTAGATTAAAATAACTAACTTGAACATCCTAGATAGATGTTATGTACAAGAACCTTTTCAATCTTCAAAAGGTGATAAGTCTAAGTGGACTTATTCATTTGAGTTTGCTTCAAGTTATAGCATAAATGATTTCCTGGAGTCCAGTATACTCTAGAATAGGGAAGTTAGGAATTGCTCATCAGATTGACAATTCCCAAGAACTTTCAGTTAAAAGTCTTTGAGAAAAGTGTCCTAAGTTGGATAATTTTCATTTTGAATTTGAATTGGTGAAGTTAGTATGGTTGATTCCACCGAAATGGTAAACTTTCTCCTACAGTTTACATAGGATTTTTTCAACTCATTGAGACAAAGTAGTCCTCTAGTCGGGTGAAAAAATCAAGTAACTGTTGGATCAAAGTAAACCATTGTACAAACATCCAAGTTAGATGTTTGAGACAACCAAACTTCAAGTTCTCCAAAACAAATTCAAGTGAATCAAGAATTCTCAAAGTCTTGCGAGGGATAAGAATCCCATCTTCATTACTAAGCCCATGCACCAGTTATGCCTAGAAATGGACTAGTAATTCACATGTTTGTGCCTAGATCGCACATCCAGAAACTGTGAATTAGCCAGGGATGTCATTAGATCCACCCTCATTATTCTTCACTAGTTTGTACTTTGTCCCGTTCATCAAAGTACAAAACCAGATAGTGTTTTGAATCATTTGGGCAAGGATGCCATCACAGAGATGAGACATGTTCTTCCAGTTCTAGAACATGACCATGTTCTTCCAGTTTTAGAACATGAGGCTCGGGGGTTGCCTACAGTATGTATATAGCTCTATTTCGAGGACGAAAATCTTTTCCAAGGGGGGAAGAATGTAATAAAGTAAGCTGATTGGTTCATACAGATCTGAAATCGGATTTCGTTTGGTCATTCGTTTGTGTGGCCAAAGATCTCGAGTCTAGACTTACTGGTAGGTCATTTACTCTTGTAACCAAGTAATCCACTTAGCCTAATGGTTACTCAAGGGTGTGAAGGACGAGGTCTTGGGTTCAATCCCCATGGGGTACATGGGAAGAGTATTTTGCCCAAAGAGCTCTAGAACCTTCTAGAAGCATCCACTGGACACTTGGCGTACATGTAGTTACATGGCTGACACTTGGATGATTAGCATCCACCTGCCCAAGAAGGCAGTCCCCTGGAGAGAGCTATATATAGAGGCATTTGGTTGGGAGGAGAGTCATCTCTCTAGCATGTGGTGGTCGTAATCTTCGTTCTATTGCAGTTGGCATCCCCTTGCACAGTAATGTAACGTGTTACTGTCTCGAGGACGCGTCTTGGAAAAAGTTTCATGTTATGAACTTTTTTGGGGACGCATGTTTGAGAACACACTTAAAAATACAAGGTTTTCTTTGTTAGATAACTTCAAGTTTGAAGCTTGAATACTTAGCACATATGTTTTGGGTTTTAAAAGGTTCTCCCAAGCCTATTTGTAACTATTAAAAGTGATACCTCAAGGCTCAAACACACATTACAGCTTCAGCATTTTATGTTTAGCCTTGCCCTTCAAGCTTCAACCTTGCATATTGAGGCTTGAGCAGCCCCCTCCACCCTCTGTCCTGTCATCATGTTTATGATCTTTTGTGAAATGGTGATGAGACACTTGACTTTTGACTCTCAAGTTTTTGACTTTTGTTCTCATGGTAATGTAATATTTCATACGATCATTGAGTCTTAGCTCATATTATTTGTATGATATGATGATATGATAATGCTGTGATATTCCTCTTTTTGACATGATGAAATACATATGACTTTTGGTACTTTGTCCATTCAAAATATCAATGGCTATTGTTATATCTCTCTACTCGAGAGTCAACTTTGAATGTTCACCGTGCTTCATAACTGTTTCCACCTAGAAACACCTTTTTCTATAGTTTTGCTTTTATTGGTCTTTTCATATGTTAACCCAAGGTCCATCCATTGAATATGACTTTCATTTGATATTTTTAAGAAAATCAACATTTTTTTAGTATCGCCCCGAGGATGCATCCTTTGGACACCCTCGGCTCCCTCGTGTCGAGGATACCACCGTTCTCAGGATCCATCCCTTGGTGACTTCGATATATATATACACACACACACACCATGCACATTATCCACCTTGCCTCCTTGTACCATTCGGCTCATGCACCTTACGTGCACGGAATTGAATGGATCTAACACACTTGACTTCTATGTCTCGTTTTATGCATCTTAAGGCAAAGGTGATGCACCGTATGCACCTTACCTCCCTATATCATTCGATTCACGCACCTTATGCACATAAAATTGAAGGGACCTAACACACTTGTCTTCTATGTCGTGTTTTATGCATCTTAAGGCAAAGGTGAGGGAATGTTTATTTTAAAAAAAAGTAAGCTTTAATTTTTGCATTGAGTTACCTTATTTGGGACATATCATATGGGCTAATGGCATATGCATACACACAACTAAAGTGTGTGCTATGTGAGATTCATCCTTTGCTTGGTTTGCCGATTGATGGCCTTTTTGGGGTTTCATCAAAATGTTTTGCAAGCTCATTAGAAATTATGCTTTGATATAGGGTGTATGTGGGTAGTAACTTGTAAGTGTAGTCCTAGTTGCCTATTGAGCAAACCAAGGAGATTTGTTCAATTTTTTTAGAAATTCAATTGATTGGTTAGATCTTCATCGATGTTGTAGATTGTGGATTTGACAAAGCCATTTGTGGTGGAAACAAATGTGAATGATTTGGCCATAGTGGTTTTTCTCCAGGATGGCTAATTGTTGGTGTTTGAGATCTACACGCTTTCTCATGTGCATTTGGTAGTTATACATGATTTTAAGTTTTGGCCACATTACTTGTATAACAATCGCCTCATTCTATTGACAAATCATCATTCGTTGAAGTTGTTGTAACTTGTTATAAACTCAACCTTAGAGCTTGTAAGGTGACGTGGAAGGAACACATCAAAAATATAATTTTGGGATGAGATATTGAAGAGGTTACATCAAGATGGTGGCCGATGCCTTCATTAGGATCCTTAAGATGAACACTCTCTCTTCCATTGAGGTAGGGAGTTTGTGTGTATAATCTCCACTTTAGTGGGTTCTTGCAACAGGTCCATGTGAGGTCTCGCAACTCTAATCTCTTCTATATAACATGCAACATAATTGACTCTAGTGATAAGTTTGTAAATCCATTTTCCTCCAAGAATGAGAACACACTTGCAATTGTTTTTGTGCTAGGAGAGTTTTAAGCAACTTGGAGCTCATAATCTTGAATTTGTTTCAACCAAATATTAGTATCTAAGAAGAGTTTTAACCAAAAGGGCTCTATATTTTATTTTCAAATCGAACACGACACTTGATTTGTGCAAACATGTTGGTTTTTAGGCCCATAATTAATATAGAGATTGAGAGAAAATAAAAACATGATTGAGAATAAAGAACACAAGATAGAGAGAAGAGGAGCCAAGCTCCAAATATACATTCCATGATGGAGCACATGAAGTTACAAGATAACGTAGGGAACTTGTAAGAGTTGTCCATAATTCCACAATCTCCAAAGCTGACGATGATCTCCTCCAAATAGATAAGCTCCAAGCTTCATCACACCTTGAAGATGGACACATAATTCCACCACTTCAAATGAAGGGAAAATCACTTCCTCTGCAAGCTCAATAGAAGAGCTCCAAAAGCGATTAATATGAATGCATACAACATGTCTTTATATAGGCATGTTGATCCATGCAAGAATTATTCCAAAAAAGCTAAAGACATGTTTTCTATGATTTTTAGCAAGAAATTTGCCGTGAAATTCAGAAGGCATGTTTTTTTATTATTTTTGTTTCTTCTAGTTTCCATGTGTCATAGTTTAAGTCATAGGATTAAAATCTCATATTTTAATAGGATTTTGACAAGTGTCCCAATTATTTTCATTGCTTTTCACAATATAGCTTTTGAAATTAGGGTTTGGCTTTTGATGCACAATAATGTCAAACTTTGAGGTGATTCACATTTGGCTTCTTATCATAATAAGCTATATAAGGTGTGATGACCTTTAAATCTTTTGTGGAAGGCATATTAAGAATGTGATTAGCTGTATGTACTCCATCAAACTAAATTTTGGGTGAAATTTTCTTGGAGGACATCATACTATACATCATTTCAACACAATATCGTATTCTTTCTCTCTGCAACACCATTCTACTTCGGAGAGATAGTTAGCTAAGGAGAGATTCCTTTGCCTTCAAGAAAAAGACTTTTAAGTTTTTAGAGAAATACTCTCCTCCTCTATCACCTCTCAAAATCTGAATTTTAGACCGACTTTCATTTTCAACCATAACTTAAAACTTCTTGAAAGTAGGAAATACTTTAGATTTTGTGTTTAAACCATAGACCCAAGAATATCTTGAAATATCATCCATAAATGTTACAAAATATCTGAATCCTTGAATCGAATATGCTCTCGTAGGTCCATAAACATCTGAATGTATAATCTGTAATTATAGGAAGCTGTGATGTATCCGTGTTTCTTGAATGGTAGCTTGTGAAGCTTTTCTTCAAGACATCCTTCACAAGATCCCGCATCATTTGGTAAAGCAAAAGTTGGCAGACTCTCCACCATACCTTGATCTTTAATGTGCTTGAGAGCTTTGTAACTGATATGGGCGAATCTAGCATGCCATAACTTCATATTCTCCTTAGGTGTAGAAGACCTAGCAACATTAGCATGACTAACTTTGGACAAAACAAACATTTCACTTTTGTTTTCACCTTGCAAAAGACAGCACTCCTCATTAAGTGTGTGCTCATGCCATGCTTTATGCTCCTGTTAATTCTCCCCTCCCTCCTTTTTCTTTCCTTTCTGTCTGTCTATTTATCTTGCATAGCATATGTTGTAACCCTCTTCTTTTCAGATAACAAATGTTTATGATCCTCTGAAGCAAAATTTGTCTTCATTCACTTTTTGCTTTTGTTGTAAGGTTGTTGTTTCTGAGAAACTTCTTTATTAGGTGTCTTATTCTTGTGGGTTCTTTGTGTTGTCAGTCAAAGTCACAAGCTTGTTAATCAGATACAACCTCTAAATGTCTATTGTTTTGATTGTCTTAATGTCTATTCAAGCTTTAGATGTAATTATCATATTTGTATTTTTCTCTTTGCATTCAGAGTATTGTCGCAATTATATAAGTTCTGACTGACAGTCTCTCATATGCAAATTGTATTTGTACTTCAGCAGATTGGACGGTCATTTAAAACTTCTTGGTTTTGTTCAGGATTTTCTTGCCTTCACCTTTGCTTGTACCCTTGTACCATTTTCCTCTTTAACATTGTTCTAATTTTGCATTGCAACAATTCTAACATTTTATCCTAGTCTCTAGTATCCAATCGTTTCTCTTGGTACAAGTGCACAGGGTTTGTCTTTGGGTTTTCTTTATTTTTATTATTGATTTTTTTCTGTATTCTTCTAAACATAATGCAAGATACTTCTTGGTTTAAGTTCGTGACAATGGAATTTGTATTGCAGTCATCATATGGCTTTGTGGACTATTTGGACCATCGCTCTGCTGTATCTGCCATCCTAACACTCAACGGGCGAGAACTGTATGGAATTTGTTTTTCTTTCTCAAAAGCTGATGTTGTGTGTAGTGGAGTCATTATATTATGGGTGCAGTTTTTCTCAACCAATCAAGGTCAATTGGGCATATACTAGTGGGCAACGAGAAGATACGACAGGTTTCTGATTTATTAGTAATTGTAGAGTTTGGTGAGAATGTAACGTACGATGTCCATGGATGCTAAGAGTGAAGGGAATATCTCTTTATTCTGAAAACCCTTTTCTTCCCTTATTTATGCAGGCCATTTCAACATTTTTGTTGGTGATCTTGCTGCTGATGTTACAGATGCAACTCTATTCACATTCTTTAGCATATATCCAAGCTGCTCGTAAGTCATTTTAATAGTTGATATTGTTTTGTAAAATTTTTAATCTTAAGATGGTTAATGTGAATAGATGGAGATGGTTTTTATCTCCTTAAATCTGTGTTGGTTGTGCTACATTACGCCTGAATAACATGTCCATCAGAGTTTCAAACTTTATTATTACATTATGTAGTGCCTTGGCTTAAGTTACATGTGCCGTTCTTAGGTAATTCCTACAAGATGTTATGCTTGGCATCAATATGGAGCTATCTTGATCAACTTTGGAGTTTTATACATTGTATTCAGCTCATATCTTGAAGTTTCATATTTGGAGGCCATATCTTCTTCATTAGCTCCTATTTTTACCCCATATTTGGAGAACTGTTATTCATCTCTTTTTTCAATGCTTAACTTTGGCAAGTCTTTTCTTTATATTACGGTGTTTCGACTAATTACGATTGACTAGGTAGGTTGAAATATGTATATCACCTTTTAACTGTATTTTATTTCTGCACATTTTGAAATTTAGATATATTTAGGAAAGACAGCAATTTAGTATTGGAGTAGGTTATCTCAGATTTGTCTCAGTTCAGCAGATATTTTGCTTTATCTCTATGTTGCCTTGTCAATCAATAATAAAGATACTTATGACAAGGTTCCTAAAGTCTAGCTGAGGTTTAGGCTTCTTAACTTTAGAGGGGCTCATAAATTTTAGTGGAGGTTCTTAAAATTTTGTGAGGGTTTTTAAATCTTAGTAGAGGTTCTTAAAATTTATTGGAGGTTCTTAAATTTTAGTGAAGACTCCTAAAGTTTAGAGGAGATCCTTAATTTTTCTATTAGAGGCTAGGTTCAAAATGTTGGAGGTTAGTGTGCATTTTAGCAAGACTTCTTGTTTTGTACATCTTTGGCCTTTGTGCTCAAAAATCTCCTTTATTGCACAAATAACATGCTTGCTAAATTCTTTTCCTTATACATTCTAGCAATATGGATCCCACACTTTCTCTTTCTATAAAAGTCATAAATCCAACCAATGATAACCATTGGAGGTCTCACATACGTATGAGAGTTTAGTCTTAGAGGTAACATTTTATCATCTTTGTGCACAAGTGCCTCTCGAAATGAGATTATAATAGCACCTCATAGATGTGCTTAGATAGATTGTAGAGTATGTGTCACAATGTTTCCATTTCGATCATGGCTATCAAAACTCATGGTCTCCAAAATGGAGAACCTTCTTCAATATATGTTTATGACTTGTTGTTAGTCACAGCTAGGTTTCCACACTTACAAATCCTTTGCACTCTCTTGTTTATAGTCTGTACTACCACCTAAGTGTGCTCTTCCAAGTTTTCAAGTATCCAAAGGGAAGCCTCTGTCTTTTAAGCCTCTTGAGTCTCATTTGTGTGCTTAGTCATCATTGAAGTCTGCCATAACAGTCAACTAGTCACGAGTGATGATTGTAAGGCTGCAGCCTATAGGCCGCACTATTGTAGTTTTGGGCCATACCTTAAGGGTCAAGGGCTGCTCTATATTTTCTTTATAAAATCAAAAACTATGTTTCATCTGCCCAGTATTATGCTCTAGGCACTTATGGCCTTTTCCGCCCCCTTAAATTCTGTATGATTGCAACATTTTGATTCAACTTATCAAATATTGTTCTCCAATATATAATGACAGATTTTCAATATGCATACTTCGCCTTGTGATCAGCATGCAACTTTTCTCACATTTGCTCTACATTTTTATAAGCTCTTCCATAGCTCTTGCACCATTTCTTTTAGTAGGATGTAGTCCATTGTGCATAGTATTAAAAGGACTTCTCTCTCAACGAAAAAACAAGGTATGCATGCATGCAACTTGCATACGTGCATGATGATCATGCATTGTTGTATGATTGCATCAACATATATGTATGCTGTAGCCAGGTTGTATACTAAGTACATCATCATATCATGTTGTAAATAGGTCATATTTGTTTGTAAATGCAAGCTTTCCCATCAATTTTTGGGGTTGGTTTGAGACTTGAAAGTCTAGTTCGATATTTTTATCTTGTGTAGATGTCTTGTAAAGCTTGAGAAGACTATAATGTGCCACAAATGATGATCTATGTTTTTTAGTTTTTATTGTCTACCTATTTGAGTTTGATCTTTATATTGTATAATAGTCATCATCTTTTGTCTTGACTCTTGAGTGCCCTTTGATGAAACACCACTCATGAATCATGTCGGTGTAGACCATAGTTGTGTGATTGTATTGTGTAACGGTGTATGGTATTATGGTGTATGCCATATGGTTGTAATTTGTGCTCAATGTTGAGAGATTAATATAATGTTCTTTGATGAATTTGATGTTACGAATCTAGTGCTATTAAATCATATATGATACATGGTGTGTCTAATATTTTTTGGAAACTTTTTTGTAAAAAATTTTGGCAGCATCAGATACCTTTCAAAAACGTTTTACCTTTACCCATCAGAAGTCAAAATCCCTTCAGAAGTTAGAGTTCATAAGTCAGAACCCATCAGAAACAACTATGGATCTACATATCCTCTACATGGCAGAAAATGGAAGCATCATGTACATATGCATCATTAGCTGACATTGTAGCACATATAATGGAGGCCACATTAGCCTTCTCCTTTTCTCTGTCCTTGGAGTTGTCTTGTGCCCCATTCTTAGTGTCCACCTTTTAGTCGTTTATGTTCTTCTTTCTTTCTAAATTTGCTTTGTAATATTTGCAATCTGGCTATTTGTGACTTTTTCTACCACATTGGAAACAAGTCACCACCTTTGTCTTTGCTTTTGCTTTTGTTCCTTTGTGTTTCTCCACTCTTTATCTCTATTCTTTCCCTTCCATATTTGCTTAATCACTTCACTCTCCACTTGCTTTCCTTCTAGTCTCTTCATCGAGAATAGAACCCCTCACACCATCAAAGGTCAAGTTTGGGTTATTAGACAATGAAACAACTAATGTTTCCAAGGAGCCTCTGGTGAGAAGAAGACACTTGTAATTTGATTTCTAACACAAAGCTTTCCATCGAGATTTACATTCACTCCCACTCAAAATGAGCAAAACACAAAAGGTAAAACTATACCAAAAACGGAAAATTAAACTAAATTCTTTTGATCTAATTTTGAAGGAAAGATATTAAAGAAGTTCTGCAATAGTCACGTTAGCTACCCGTCAGGAATAGGCGTGAGAAGTTAGAAGTCGGGTACTAGGTAGTCACGTCCTGTCCAGTACGATGCGTCCAGTACGGTTCACATACTGTACGTGATCGTACTAAGCTTTTTGCGTACGATACGTACGATACATTATATATACAAATGTATATGTGTATATATGTATATATGTATATGTGTATGTGTATGTGTATGTGTATGTGTATGTGTATGTGTATGTGTACGTGTACGTGTACGTGTGCGTGTGCGTGTGCGTGTGCGTGTACGTGTACGTGTACGTGTATGGGTATGGGTATGGGTATGTGTATGTGTATGTGTATGTGTATGTGTGTGTGTATGTACATGTACATGTACACGTATATGTATATGTGTATGTATTTGTATATCTATATGTGTATGTGTATGTATATATGTATATGTATATTGTATGCCTATGTGTATGTATAAATTTATATGTATATGACATGTATATGTATATGTATATGTATATGTATATGTATATGTATATGTATATAAGATAGATTATGGATACATATTCCATGCACATGACATATGTATATGTATATGACATGTATATGTATATGTAGTATGTATATAAGATGGATTATAGATACATATTCCATGCACATTACGTACTACGTATGTTCTACATACATATCACTTAGTACATAATATATACAAAGTTATATGTGCATATATAGTTATACATAGTACATACATACATTATTACATGTATGACATGTCTTACATCTTACAATGTACGTAATCCATAGTACATAGTACATATTACATAGATAAACGATAATATATAAATATACCATTATTCATAGATCATAATGCATGGGGAAAATTGCAATGAGTTGTAACTTTCGAAGAAGAGGAATCGGCTCCTAAAAGCTTGAGCCTTGGAAGTTGGCCTCTAGAGGTGTCTAGGAGCTAAGCTTGATGCCAATGTATGCTAAGTTTCTGTGAGGAGAGGTTTGAAAGTTCACAAGTCAAAGGGAGTGCCAAAAGCTCAAGGATATGAGCTCAAGGAAGTGTAAGGTTGCTAAGTGCTCTTGGCTCAAGCGAAGAGTGGCAGGATTTTGAACACAAATGCAAGTGAGGGAAAAATATGTAAAAAGAACACAACAAAATGTGCATGAGCTCAAATTGGGGTTGGACAAATTGTACATCGTACGAGTCATACATAACCGTATTGGATGGGATTGGACTAGACATACTGGACGAGTTTACTCCATCATACTAGTGCAACCATGGTCGGGTAATTCAGCTACCTGTTTCGGATGCGTCAGGAAACAACTATGTGTAGATCACTAAAGATGATCTCATTGATGTGTTGCTTACTGTGAATGTTCACTTTCACTGACTTGGGGTGTGGATTCGAATGCATCTTTTCATTCGACTCTTATCAAGGAGTGCTTCTATTTTTCATGCACGAAATCATGGCCATGTTTACTTTGGGAACAATCACGCATGTTTCATTGAAGGTATTAGCATTGTGCACTTGTTTTTGGATGATGCCAATGAACTATTTTTGCATAATGTGCCTCATGTACCAAGCATCAAAAGAGCCTCCTATCGGTTGGATAGATGGATGAACATGGATATAGCATTGTCTTTGAAAAAGGCTATTGGAAGCTACTGAAAGGCTCAAGGCTGATTGTAAAAGGTACTAAGAAGGATACACTTAAAGCTTGCATGTGATAGCTTTGTTTGGTAGTTTATTGCTTTGCCTTTTACCGATTATCACATGGAATTATGGCATTAAAAGCTTTGCCACATGATCCGTAAAGGCCTTGACAAATTATGTAATCTTGAAAAGTTAGATGCTAAAGGCACAAAGGTTGACTTTTGTAATAAATGTCAATATGGTGTCTCTCGCAAGTCTAATGTGCTTGACCTTGTTCACTTGAGAGAAATTCCATCCATTTATGACCACATAAACAAGCAATTAGTTGAAATGCTTAGCACGGTTAATGGAAGTGAGTTTAGAAATGTTGAATTTAACAACTATTTGAAAATCTTGGTATGAAGCAAGTTAGATGCAAAGTTCATGAAAGGCATCTTCATGGGTTATGGTGATGAAGGAGAAATGGGCTATTGAATTTGATTACCTAAACTCAAAAATGTAACACACAGCCCAAATGTTGTATTTAATGAGGCAAACTACATAAAAACAATTGTGCCTCTAAGAATGACCATACAAGAATCAAATTTCGGCATGCACAGCTACTTGCTAAACTTGATTTGAACCCTCAAGCAAGATTCACCACATTTGGAAATGACAATGGACCAGTGGTAATTGGGGGAGAGCATGTTGGACAACAATTTGAGTCTCCTTAAGGGCATATGCAATCACCTATTCATGTTGAAAACAGACTTGGAAATAATTTACAACAGCCAATTAATAATGAGGAACTTGATATACTTCTTGATGTAGATCTAGTCCTAGAGCATGTGGGTCATTGGGTAAGAGGATCTACACATCCTAGGAGTTTTGTGAACAAATATGACCACTCTTCATATTACATTATGTTATCATATGAGGGTGAGCCTCTCACTTATAAGGAGGCAAGCCTAAGTGAGCACAAGAAGAAGTCAGAGTTGGCCATGCAAAGATAGAGCCTTGCTCGCATATGATACTTGGGATTTGGTTGAGTGATCCAAAGGGTTTACAAAGCATATTGATGTGAGACCACTTCATTAACGTAATACTAAAAATCTGTGTTTTTTTTGCATTTTAAAAAGTGTAAAGTCATCATACATTTTAAACAATTCAATTGCGATTTTTTTTCTTCCAACGATCTTCTTTTGAGGTTTTCTTTCCATTAATATATATATATATATATATATATATATATATATATATATATATATATATATATATATATATATATATATATATATATATATATGTGTGTGTGTGTGTGTGTGTATCTATATGTGTGTGTGTATATATACACACACACACATCCCCCACACACATATGACATATATATTAATAAATATGTATAATATATACAATACTATTCTAAAACAAAAAAAATTGCAATTTTTATTTGTTTATTTAAGGATTAAAATGTTTAAAATGCATTTTTAAAACGTGATTTAAGTCTTTGGCTTATACGATGCTCATGAGATAGGTGTTAGAGGATGGCATGATCACTATGATCAAAGTCAACACTTCAGAGAATTGTGGAGATGCTCTCACTAAGTCTCTACCAAGATACGGCAGCAGCTAGGATGGTCGAGTTACTTAGTTTGAAGGAGCCACCTTGGTCTTTTAGGTGGGAGATTGTTGGAGATAAAGTCCCCAAGGACACTCCTTTTGTATATTTTGACACTTCCAAATGTTAGCTCTCATGGAGAGCTTTCTAGATATGTTTTTATTATATATTTTGAATCTCAAATCAAGGAATCATAGATATCTACATGACTTGTATGACTTTTGGTGACTAAAACATGTGTGAACTCGCACAGATGACTTAAAAATCTCTTATCAATAAAACTTGCTCCCAAAGTCATATAACTTGAAAGGGATTTCTACAACTTAAACTTCTCCATATTCTTCCCGTAATTTTTGTGCATGTTTCTCTCTCTACTTCTATCTCCTCACAGAGGAGCTCACTCCCTTTGTGTTTGGAGCAACCAAGCATATTGTCATGTAGCTCTTGATGACCTGTTTCAAAATATAGTGCCCTTGCTTCATTGATTTTGTCTTCTCTTTTCAACTCAAGTGTGTTTGCAAGAGTGTAGCCCATTCCAACTCTGAGATTCAAGGGAGCCGAAACCATGCGATTGTGTGCTTGGGAATCCACAAGAGGAGTTTTGAAAGATCCATCACAACTTATATGTACAAAATCGCTATAAGACATCCATCCATCCATTGTGGATTTATGCATCCATTTGTGGAGCCTTCTTCCTCCAAATGGGATGAAAAACAAATCTTGTAGCATGAAGAGAGGAATGCAACATGTCCCATCAAGCCTTGCATAGATTTTTCACTTCTTCAAGCCTTTGGAAATCAATGCTTGTTAAAGCTGATTTTAATCCCAATCGTCCTAATGTATCAACCCATAAATAAGGTCCTTTGTGGCCACTTCCTTAACTGTCGAGTGCAACAATTTCAAAATAGGATTGCAATGCACACAATTTCTCTTACATTCTATCAAAAGAATGGACTCAAAACAATGACAAACACATCTTCAGCCTTTTGTGCATGGGCAATCTCTTTTGTACAAATTCAATAGATAAAATGATGGAGCCTATTCCATTATAAAGACACTCATCTAGTAGGTTTGCAAGCATAATAAACTATAAGCAAACGTTGTTTGTGCATGCTTAACCTAATTTTTAGTGCTGAATTTTCTAAAAGCAACCAAAACAATAGGCTTCATTCATGGTAAAAAACGTATCAATTTTCAATGCATTATCCAAAATTGGCTCTACTCATACAAGTTTTCCTATATCCTCAAATAGAAGATCTAACAATGGCATGTGCATCTCATATAGAAAATATGAGGAGATTGTTGCTCCATGAAGTATCTTGCACTATGTTTTTTGGACCTACATCCAAGATAGCATCTTTTAATATCTCAATTATAAACTTTGCAGATTTGGCCTCAAATGAGGTATACACAAACTTTAGAAAGACATTGCTATAGATCCATGATACCATCACATAATGATTAGTCTATTTTTGGTGTTGATCTTTTTGGTGTCAGATCAACCATTGCAAACATTAGCATATCCAAATATTTTCCACCTTTCTTTTATCGTAGGTCATCCTTAATGCATCTAACCTCCATATGCAACTTAACTCTTTTCAATCTCTTTGTATGAGGGAGCTTTGAAAGAACTCCCTACTCTTCTAACTCCATGAAGCGTTCACAAAAAATAAGAACTTCTTACATTCCAAAATCGGATATCCCCAATCAAGAAAAATGGACAGACAACTTTGTATGCATCGTCCCTAATTTGGTTACCGAAAGCCTTGTCGAATCGTCCTATCACGAATCTTTAACATGCTCAATTATCTTATCACATATCTGCACACAATTGCCTTTTAGCTCAAGAATATGAGCCCTTATTTGATTTGCTTCTCCAATCCGAAATGAGGGCACAAAACTTACACTTCACTATCCAATTGCCTTTTGGTAAGGCCTTCATCTTGGCTACAAAATTCCATTCAATTCTTGCCTTGCGGGGCATCTGCACAACATCCAAAAAGCATCTCAATTAGCACCCTTAACATCTTAATAGTCAAGTCTCAATTAGTACATAGACATACAATATATTTTATATATCAGAGTCTAATAATAATATGTCTCAATCAATCTTAGGGTTCCTATTCACACACATCATAAAGGATATATCTTTGTACTGAAATGCATATAATGTACGTCACCTGTCATTCAACATCGTGTATATTATATATACTTGTACACACTTCATAGTACATGCATATCATATATGGACTTCTGTATGCATGTACACAATACATTGTACATATGATTGGTTGAGACATGTGTATGATGTGCGTCGTTACAGTCTATAGAGATCATACATGTGTTGTAGTTTGTTGTACAATACGAAAGCACATGTATGATCTGAGTAGACTGCAATGATTCACATAATACACGTCACATACACATCCAATCATATGTACACATGTACATACACAGATGCACACACAAGTCCATATGCACATAATGTATAGTGTGGTCATTATTTGGATGTCTCCATGGCCAAGCATTAGTAAGCATATCCGAGAACATAGTTCCTCTACATTTACTTAGCAAAGAGTTTATTTGTGCTTGTCTTGAGACAAATTAGTTGGCAATGTCAGTACTCTTGGATGGCTTTAGAGTAGCATACCAAAAGGTAGCATTATACACACACAGTAGATAGACTCTAGGTATAGTCACGTGTGTATTATGTATATTAAGATGGCATTCTTGAGATTTCATGAATGGTCTTAGCTTGATGGGCCTATAAGAGATGGAGGGGTCGATACTTCTTCACCTGGAGGTTGAGAGTGACCTAAATGGTTAGGCAAAGGAAGCCACTAAGTTGAGCAAGGCAGTCCTAGCTCCAAAGGAGTTTGAGAGAGCATTCATGTTATATTCCAGAGATATACATGCGTAGAGGAATGAGTTCTTTGCTCGCGGGATAGCCAAGGTCAAAATCCAAAGAGTTCATATGAGGTACCTACTCGTGATGGCCAGATGAGTAGAGGGATCTTAGAGAGAACTCTAGATGGTGACTAGGCAAGGGCTATAAATGTAGGCTGGGAGGTGAGTTTGAGGCATGCCATTCTCCACTTTTCACATTTGGTATCAGAGCTTAAGGAGAGCTCTTGGAAAATCTCGTAACCCTCTTTTCTCATGCATTTTTCTCCCTTCTCCTTGCTCGATGGGCATGGATATGGTGAGGAATGAGTGTCCCAAGGGGGTATGCAAACATTGAGAGCCTTTTTCCATGCATTGGCAGCTTCATAAGCGCATGGTGAGCTTTGGTGTGAGGCAAGTGTGTTTCCATCGAACTTTCGAAGTCTGTTTTCTCCTAGTTTCTTTTTTGTTTTGCAGATATTTCATGTAAACATGTAGAACGTTGGATTCCGCACATTTTGATATGCGACAGGGGGGTGATCTTTGATGCTCAAGGAGATATTGCTTCCAAAAGTTTTGGAGCACATTCAACATCAAATTTAGGCAAGGACTACTATTTATTGGTGGAAATGCTAGATAGGAAGAAGAGAGGCTAGTTGTCTACTTTTGAGCATCTAGTATTTCAGACACCCAACACACACCACTCTTATTAGTTGAAATTATAGATTCTGATTCCCAAGTTTATAGCTCTTTCTATATCATTGAAGACAATGATCTTTAGAAGGGGGAGAGAGTACTATATACCAGAATGTACATGCTTGGAGCAACGAGAAATTCCTTGCTTGGGGGATAGCCAAGGCAAAAGCCAGAGAGTTTATACGAGGTACCTAATCGTGATGGTTAGACGAGAGAACTCTAGATGGTTACTTAGCAAGGGCTATAAAAAGGCTGGGAGGCGAGTCTCAGATACATCATTCTTTGGAACATAACACTTCTCACAAGGCCTATAAATAGGCTGAAAGGTGAGTCCTAGTATGTCATATTCCACTTCTCACAATTCACAGACAAACAAATGGCAAAGCAGTCTGGCAGAACATTCACCCAGGCGGCAACCAACCCCCCCCCCCCCCCCCCCCCCCAAAAAAAAAGAAAAAAAGAAAAAAAAAAAGAGAAAAAAAAGGGGGATTATCTGCAATTTGCAAAGCACCCGTCTGCAACCTGCTACTAACCTAGAGGTTACTAACTTTGTACCTGATGTCAGAAAATGTATCTGATGCATCGGGTAACAAGTATGTCTCTAGATATTTATTCATTTTTCTACTTACTTTCCTACCTAGTACCTACCTACTCATCCATCTATCTATCTATCTATCTAATAACTGTCTATCAATCTTGCTCTCTTTCTATCCCCCCCCCCCCCCTTCTCTCTCTCTCTCTCTCTCCCCCCCCCCCCCCCCCCACATTTTCAGTATTCTATCTATCTCTTTCTATGTATCTACAAAAGAATTTACCTCCTTAACTAAGTCATCTGTCATTTTTCCATATATAGTATACTATCTATATCTATCTATGTTATTCACAAAAGAATCTACCTCCTTAACGATCAATCTATCAATTCTTAATTAAAAAATACAAGAAATTTTAATTGATTTATATTTAAATAAATTTTGGATTTTTCATTCTTTATCAAATGCAGGAATACAGTACCAAAATAAATCTTTTGTTTAAAAATAAAAGAGGAAAACAAATCAGAAATTTGTTAAAATTAAACAAAAGAACATTGCTTCCATATCGATGCTATACTATTCATCTCTATCTATATTTTTACAAAAGAATCTACCTTCTCAACTAATCTATAAAGTTAACTTTTCGATTTATGAACTCAATAAGTTTTATCAATGTTTAATTAATCTTTTTGATTTATTAGCCTTTATGAAATGCAACAATAGAATAAGAAAATGAAGATTTCTTAAAAAGAAGAAACAAATGAAAATCTCTAAAATTTTGAAAGTCTCTTTGAGATTTAAATCACGAGAGAGACTCAAAAGGTTTTTATTTTGAAACAATCGTGAGATTTCTTTTCACTATATTAATGATATACCAGCTTCGAACATATTTCAGAAAGATGGAAAAGCCACCCTATAAATGAACTGAGGTGCAGTAATTTCACATGAGAAACTCAGATGGCTTGTCTGTATCAATCCAGTGTTTGGTATTTTTACTTTGTAATACAATTTGTCAAATCTATCTGTAAATAGAAGTGGATAAATGGAGATTTCGAATACGTGATTTGTCCTGTTGTTTAGGATGTTCTTTTTTCCTTCCTGATGGAATAGTGTTAATTACTAATCCGATTTGTTTATATCCCAGTGATGCCCGTGTTATGTGGGATCAAAAAACTGGACGTTCAAGAGGTTTTGGCTTTGTGTCTTTCAGGAATAAACAGGTGCAAAGAAATTTTTCCTTCTTTTTACATATTCAAATATTTGCAGATGTTTCTCAGTTTTAGGTTAATCAATATTATAATCTGGGTTAAGTCTTACATGTGAGAATATTGAACAGGATGCAGAGAAAGCGATTGTGGAAATGAATGGTAAGATTTAATACTAAGATTCTTCTCATGGTTAATAATTTTTGTATTTTTATGGTTCATGATAGATCCATCCTTGAATTAACTTTTTGCCATTCAGGGAAGTGGATAGGTAGTAGGGTTATTCGATGCAACTGGGCAACAAATTCAGGAACATTCAGTCAGGGTGACGAGTTTTCTGCAGCTACTGCTGCTGGTAATGCAAGTATTACAGGTTCATCAGGGGGCTTAACAAGTACAAATGGTATAGGCTGTTTCGCATGTGCAGGTCTGGTTGGAAGTCTATCTTTTTCTTGTATATTTTAGTGAAAGTTTTTTTTTTCCCTTTTGCTCTCACAGAAGCAGCCGAGGCTGATGCAGCTCCTAAGGAAACCACTGAGAGTGGAGCACAATATACAACTGTATATGTGGGCAATCTTGCCCATGAGGTGATTATAAAAATGTTTGAGGATGTGGATGTGGACTGTATTAATATTCAACAAGTTTTTACCGTAATATTCTTTTTGCAGGTAACTCTTGCTGATTTACATACGCACTTCCTTGTGGTGGGGGCAGGAATCATAGAAGATGTACGTATTCAAAGGGACAAGGGCTTTGGATTTGTAAGATATAGGACACATGACGAAGCTGCACGGGCCATACAAATCGCCAATGGAATGATAATCGGAGGAAAACCTATAAAGGTATGTTTGAGTGCTTCCCATGACATCTTTTCTCAGTGCTCATGGAGTATTTTGGTTTTCTAAATTGAGTATGTTTGTCACAGTGCTCATGGGGTACCAAACCCACTGTGCCTGGAGCAACTGCTTCTCATGCTCATGGAGGGGCACAAGTGATGCCTCTTCAAGGCCTGATGACTACGGGTTTAAGCCAAGGGTACACGGCAGCTGATCTGCTTGCTTATCAAAGACAATTGGCATTGATGCAAAGTGGTGCAAATTCCTTACTGCCTGTTTCAAGTCAGCAGGGCTTTAATATGGGTTTAGGAGTGGGAGTGGGTGGCCGAACTGGATTTGAGAACTTGCAAATGGGTCTTGGGTCACATCAGCTACTGTAATCTGAGTGATTGCTTGTGTCCAATGTTGATTGAAAGAAGGGATCGCTTGCCACATTTAGCAACAGACTGTAGTGAGGGTAAACTGCTGCTGTATCTGATAAGGGTTATTCGACTTAAGTTTTTCAACCACATTATGCCTGTAGCACTGTACCAATATAATGCTCGAGCTCATCAAGAAAGCGTAACACTGCTACTTTGATGGTTTGAATGACTGTCTATGGATATGAGTACTGTAAATCTTCACACCAATCTTGTTCTATTGATTACACAACACAATTGTTCAGGGGAATCTGGATGGTGAGGGTGGGAAGGGGAATAGGGTGAGAGTAATGAGAGATGAGAGCAAATTGGTGCCTTCCATGATACACGAATACATTCATATGTATTTCAGGGTCTTAACGACAGGCTCTTGCAACCTTAGGTTCTGGCCTTGTCACATTGTCAGTTATTGGAGGATGCTTAGAATTATTGTAGTCCAGAATTACTTAGCTGATCCACAAAGGGGGGTGGCCCAGGAGATGGTGAGTTAGCGAAAATGGGGTTGAGGCAAGGCATGCATTTATGCTAGTCATATTAATGTCTCACACAGGCCATGCTTATATTTTGACATCTATGTAGATGGATACTTACTACCAAGGCAGACTAGAATTGTTTTTTTTTTTTGGTTGAATAAACTTGAGGTTAACTTCTGGATACTTGAGGAATACTTGAGGTTAACTTCTGGATTTACATGGGGATCAAGGTGGACATGAATGCCTTGCGATGTTTATATGCTTGTATTACTAGTGCCTGCTCTTTGATGAAGGTATACGGGCAGAGTGCAATTTTTGTGGTCTTGTTTGCTGTCAGGTCGAACATGTGATCATTAGATTGCTGTCAGATTTATGAAATCCTTTGCTCAACAGATTCATTTATTTTGGGGTCAATGTCAGCATATTTGTATGGAGGTATGTAGTAAAAGAAAAACGGTACAAATTCCAGTTATCCCTTTTTGCGCATAGAACTGTACTGAGTTATTCATACAACATTTCCCTGTTGCTAAATGAAGGTGACAAGAGGAGGTTTATATCCACAGAAGGGAAATATAGAACGTTGACATTTTATGGGTCAAAATTTGCAGATCATGTTTATTTGTTAATTATTGTCTTTGAAGCGTTTCCATAACTGCTTGAAACACTATGTAACAAAGGGGTGATTCTTGAATCTGCAGCGATTATGGTGGTAGTCTCTATTCCCTAGAAGGGGGACTTTCTGTGTCGACAACTATGGGATTTCTCTCATTTTAGTAGCTCTCAAAATCTTGGTTTTCGTGCTAGTTATGAGATTGATTGAACGATCTTGAAGCTCAAAAATTTTTAAATCAAGGCCAAGGTGGATTTCGTTCCTGCCATGAGTGTGTGGGGCTAGTTGAATGCATGCAAGGGATTGTGTTGAGAAGGCTTGCTCGGGGTCTTCCGACCTAGATGGCCTATATTGTCTTTAACACTAGTGTTGTATCAAAACGGGACACAATAGTGTCCTTTCATCGACCGCATTACGAAAATCAAGTGTAAGAATCAAAGAAAATTTTGAAATATTTTCAAGTCTCGTAAAGATTCAAACCGAAATGTCCTATAAATAATATATTTCATAAAAAATAATGTCTTATATAATTCAAAATGTAGAAATAATTGATCACGGTTAAAAATAATTGTTTATTTGTTGACTTATATATGTGAACAATTATATCTCAATAGATTTTTTTTTCTCGTTTAGGAATATTTTTTCTATCGGAAGTCATATAATCATCTAACACAAGTTTTGAGAATCAAAGAACTTATTTTTGTACTAAGAAATTTCCTATAACATAGGGTTCTCATCACATAGTTATACATTGTAGGAGCCTTTCATATGATAGTGACGCATGAAAACACTCCAATGGTTGGTATTTTATCTCAAAAACCATCATGGTGCCATATAAATATGCGATATCTTTGAACCAATAATTTTTGTACCTATCTCACATACCATTAACCATCTTAGTATTTCATTGACTAGCCATATTCTACTTTTTAAAGATTAAACGTTGATCCTATAAAATTAACTTCTCTCAATGAGATGAGGAATATAATAACATCTGTTTATGCATAATTCTCAATGGCTTAAAAACTTGTTCTTGATAGTCGAATAACAAATTTTCCTTCACCTAGTTGTATTCACAATTGATATCTTCTTTTTCATATAGTAAGGATGTAAGCTTCCAAGTATAATTCGCATTTGAAATAGCCATGCCATCATGCACTACAAATCCTTTAAACTTCTTTTTGTTAAACTTGAAAAAAAATCAGCCTATGTACTTTTTTTGTCTTTTTCATGTTTGCATTATGACATCATGCTTTTCTTTGCATAGGATAAAAGAGATGAATTTACCACTCGAATCTTTCTTTGGTGCATCTCTTGTAGCTTACAATCGTGTTTGGTGCTCTCACTCTTGCTAAGGAAATTCATGATGTGGACGTTAACCATTAATTCAATGAGTCACAAACATGTCAAATTTTTTAATATTTTAATCTATAATTGTTGATATATTTAGGTAGTGATGCGAGTGAACACACTAGGATTATTGAGGCACTTTTTTCCCTCTTTGGTTTTTTTTTTCCCCTCGTCTTGTATATATGCCTATTGTTATAATGGGTTACTTATCTTTGTACATTCTAGTGGTAATTCATTCAGTATTGTCTGTTGTGCTCCGAGCTTCTACTTCTTCCTTGTGCTGCTCGTCTGCTTTCGCACACCTCAAACTTCAACGATTGGTATCACAACAAGTCGTCGCTTCATCTAGAGCATTGTCGACACCCATTCGGACACAGTCTCAAAATCGCACGAAATTTGGTGACCATACTCAAGGTTATTAGAACATCAAAACTACTTTGCTTCGTGGTGTCGAAATCGTGATCTGAGCTCATTTCGGCTTTCGAATGCACTATCGTAACGCTTGTGCAGGCTATTTCGACTTTTGGTGCCAAAGATATATAAAAGTTTCGGTTCTTGCTAGTATAAGCGCCCCGAAGTTTGCTAAATTTAGCAAAACTCGTCAGGGTAGTTTTCTTCAACTCTTTTAGATACAATCATTTTTTTGCATTAGGGTATTTTAGTCAGTGGCCATGGTTGAAAGCAGTGATGCATTTCGTATGTTGGCTATTGAGGATAAGTTGGATGGTACCAACTACCCTTTATGGGCTTATATGATGCGACATGTATTGGTTGCAAAAGAACTGTGGAACATTATGCAAGGTGTTGAAAAATGTCCTATTACACTTACAAATACACGTACCCAAATTGATGCAAATGGCGTCGAGGATGGTGATATTATGCAAATTCTTGTTTGTGTTGCGGTTTTTGTTACACCTACTGTAGAGCAGATTCGTTGGGATGGCAGAGATGCTCAGGCACATGCATTGATAGGCTTGTTGGAGTTAGACGTCTGCGGAAGCACGTGGACAACACAAGGAAGAAGAAGAAGCTTGGAGCACAACACACAATACTGAATGTATTACTAGAGAATATACAAAGATAAGTAGCCCACTAGGGCAATAGGCGTATATACAAACAGGAGGAAAAAAACCTCTTAAAGAGGGAAAAAAGTGCCCGGTGGTCCTAGAGTGTTCACACACATCACTACCTAAATATATCAACAAATCCCCCTTGGGAGTGATGCAGTGCACAAGTAGCTCGCACTCATGTATAAGGAAGTGCCAAGCTATGTGGAAATCACTCCACAAAAGGAAGTAAGCCCAAAGCTTTGCGGTAAGCTTCAAACTTCTCCCTAGGTAGAGCCTTCGTGAAAAGGTCTGCAATGTTCTCCTGCGTGGGCACATATGCCAAGCTCATCTTCCCAGTAGAGAACCTCTCCCTGACATAGTGATAATGCACCTCAATGTGCTTAGTGCGAGCATGGAACACAGGGTTCCTCGCAACTGCCAATGCGCTCTGACTGTCAGTGAAGATGGTGGTGGCAGAAGTCTGACCAACACCCAAATCAGCCATAAGGCCGCTGAGCCATACACACTCAACAGTCACTGTGAAAGTTGCCCTATACTCAGCCTCACAACTAGAAGTGGCCACAGTAGGCTGCTTCTTGCTCAACCAAGGTATACATGAGCTACCAAGCATGAAGCAAAAGCCACTAGTGGACACACGAGTGTCATAGCAACCAGCCCAGTTTGAGTCAGAAAAAGCATGCAAATCTGGCGATAGTGATCCCCCCTTGGGATAAAACAACCCAAGTAGCCGAGTACCACTACCTTCCAATGCTTGACACCTGGGCAATGCATAAATCTGCTCATCTGTGAGACAGCAATCTGAATATCTGACCGAGTAATGCATAAGTAAATCAGGCATCCAACAGCCTGCTGATAGAGGACAGCATCAAATGCATCTCCAGCATCATGAAGACTCAATCGTAAACCTGTCTCCATAGGAGTGGCAATAGGCTTCAATTCTTCAAGGCCAAAACGCTGCAATAATGTGTCAATATATTTCGTTTGACACAAAGCCATTCCACCATCAACGTGCATAAACTGAATGCCCAAATAATGATGCAAATGTCCCAAATCAGACATCTCAAATGAGGCATGCAAATCAGCCTTAAAATCAACAATATGCCTCTCATGAGGACCAGTGAGCAGCATGTCATCAACATAAACCACAATGATCATAAGTACATCATTAGCACGCTTAACATATAAGGTGCTTTCAGTTGGACTGTTCTCAAAACCATGTGCAATCAGATAGGTATGTATCTTTTCATACCAAGCACGTGGTGCTTGCTTTAAACCATATAATGCCTTCTTTAACCTGCACATCTGGTTCTCATGCCCTTTCTGCACAAAGCCACAGGGCTGAAAAACATACACTTCTTCATGCAAGTCACCATTTAGAAATGCAGTTTTAATGTCCAACTGATTTGCATTCCAACCATGAGGAGCTGCAAGTGCACAAATGCTCTGAACAATAGTCATACGGCATGTAGGTGCAAAGGTCTCATCAAAATCAATGCCTCTTTCCTGTGCATAACCCTTTGCAACAAGCCTAGCCTTATACCTATCAATTGTACCATCAGGTTTACGCTTCAGCTTGTATACCCACTTAGTGCCAATGGCCTTCTTGCCAGGAGGCAAGTCACATAAAGACCAAGTACCATTCTTCATTATTGCATCATATTCAAATTGCATAGCAACCATCCAATTTTGTGAATTTTGTGCTTCATCAAACAAAACAGGCTCATTCTCATCACAGAGACTAGATGCAGCCATAGCATAGCAATCTGATGCAAAAGAGGCACTATGGGAGCGTGAACGAGTACGATATGACAAAGGTGCATCTAATTTGCTCTCACGCAAAGTCTGCACCAGCCACTTTGGCATAGTTTTTGCCTGCTCAATATCATCTCTCATCAACTAGTGCATCATGTAAATCTGCATCAGAAATGGAATGATCTGCATCATCACATGAAACCTGCAAAGGTTGAGAAGTTGCCTCATTAGGGCCAGCATTAGGCTGCCCACTTGTAAAAAGAGGAAGCAAAGTATCATACATGTCTTTGGAGCTAACAGATGTCTCCTTAGTACATGAAAGCAAGGCTGAATAGCGTCTTCCACAAAAACATCACGGCTAACCAAAATGCGTTTAGTCTGTGGATGATACAGACGATAGCTTTTACTTTCAGAACTGTATGCAACAAAAATACATTTTACTGTTTTATCATCCAAGGGCACTAATGCATATGCCAAACAACCAAAAACACGCAGATGAGCAACAGATGGCTTGCGATCATGCCAAGCCTCATATGGAGTGAGACTACAACGCTTTAGTGGGACACGTGTTCAGTACATATGCTGCACACATGACAGCCTCAAGCTAGAAACTATGTGCTAAAGCTTGACTCTTGACCATACACCTCGCCATCTCCATGAGTGACCTGTTTTGTCGTTCAACAACTCCATTCTGTTGAGGTGTATACGGCACTGTACACTGGTGTTTTATCCCACGTTCAGCCTGAAACGCATTAAAATCAGAAGACATATATTCCCCCCCTCGATCAGAACGGAGGGTGCCCATTTTACATGCTGACAGATTTTCAGCTAAAACCAAAAACTGTTTGAAGCACATGAACACTTCGGACTTTGCCTCCAATGGATATACCCATGCATGCCTGGAAAAATCATCGATGAAAGTCACGAAGTAGGGATAATTCCCAAAAGAAGGTGTCTGCATAGGACCACAGACATCACTATGTAAAAGCTGCAATTTCTGAGTAGCCCGAACTGAACCATCTTTTGGAAAGGATGAACGCTGCATTTTGCCCAAAATACAGCCTTCACAAACATATTTTCCAGGTGCCTCAAGTTTGGGCAAAGAGGACACCATTTCAGATTTCTGCAGGCGTAGCAAACTAGCAAAATTCACATGACGAAAGCGTGCATGCCAAAGCTTTGCATCTGACATAGCCTGAGAATCATTTACTGCACATGCCAAATCATTTACAGATCTTTCATAGTCTATGAGCTTATACAGCCCACAACATAAAATGCCAGAAGCAATAATCACATCTCCATTTGACAGATCATGAACTTTACAGCTGTCATCAACAAATTTCACAACCAAGCCAATCTTGGCTAATGCAGAAACTGATAACAGGTTCTTCTTGATCCCTGACACAAATAAAGCATCTGACAAAGTGAAAGAACTACCATCAACAGTAGTCAAAATGATCTTACCAACTCCCATAACAGGATAAGAGGAGTTGTTGGCGCATGTAACAGTATTCCCTGTAGGGGCAGGATCGAGTGGAGAGAAGAAACTGTGCTACGAGGTAATATGTTTGGTTGCCCCACTGTCAAAATACCAAACATCTAAGTCTACTGCAGACATGCAGTGCTCATGAGAAGATGGGTCAAAACTGCAAACAGTAGTAAATGCCCATTCTTCTTCCTACACAAGATTAGTAGACTCCGTTTTTGGAGTAGAGGCTTCTGCAATAACCATTTCAGCCTCTCTCTTCTTTGCCTCTTTTGCAGCCAATTTTGGACAGTTTTTTATGATATGAGCATTCCCTTTACAATACTTACAAAACAATTTCCGCTTTTTTGATTTTTTCTCATCTTTGTCTTGGTTCTTCGAATGTGCAGCATTTGCAGATTTCTGCTTACTAGTAGAAGAGCTCCATTTTCCTTTGCCCTTCTGACTAGCCAGGAAAGCTTGATCTGCAACACGCATAATGGACCTGTTCTGCCTGGACTGATTTTCCTGCAACAGAACAAAGACTAACTCCTCAAATGATAAGTCATTTGGATTGCCTTTCATCATTAAGCGAAGAGTAGAAGCAAAACTCTGATATGAATCAAGAAGACCATTTAGAAAGGTCTGCACAAGTGAGCTATCTGGTATAACCTCATCAGCAGAAATCAACTGTTCCTTCAAGTCTTTGATCTTCGTTAGGAAACTGTCCATAGAATCACCCTGATTCATGTGCTCACTCTCCAACTGTTTTCGGAGGTAAGCAACACGAGCCTCATTCCTAGCTTGGTACAATGTGGTAAGTGTATCCCACGCATCCTTAGCTGTTCTGCAAGAGCGTATGTGAGGAATAATGGCACGTTTGACAGACAAAGCTATCAATGCATGTGCTTGGGCATCTCTGCGATCCCAACGAACCTGCTCTGCAGTAGGTGCAACAGAAACCGCAGTACGAACAGGAATATGCAGAATATCATCATGTTTGACACCTTCTGCATCAGCTTCTGTACTTGGTGTTGTAACAGTTGCAAGTGTGATAGGACGTTTTTCAACACCTTGCACAATGTTCCATAGTCCTTTTGCAACCAATACATGTCGCATCATATAAGCCCACAACGGGTAGTTGGTACCATCCAACTTATCCTCAACAGCCAACATGCGAAATACATCACTGCTTTCAGCCATGACCGGTGACTAAAATACCTTGATGCAGAAAATCGACTGTATCTCAAAAAGTTGAACGGAACTGCTCAGACGAGTTCTGCTAGACCTGTAGCAGACTTCGAGACGCTTAAACAGGCGAACAAAAATTGGTATATACCTTTGGCACAAAAAGACGAAATAGCCTACACAAGCGCTGTGATAGTGTGTTCAGAGGCCGAAACGAGCTCAGATCGCGATTTTGGCACCACGCTGAGTATGCTCACCAAAATTTATGCGATTCTGAGACTACAAACAGAGGAGTGTCGACGGCATCCTAGATGAAGCGACGACCTGCTCTGATACCAATTGTTGGAGTTAGATGTATGCGGAAGCACGCAGACAACACAAGGAAGAAGAAGAAGCTTGGGGCACAACACACAATACTGAATGTATTACTAGAGAATGTACAAAGATAGGTAGCCCACTAGGGCAATAGGCGTATATACAAGCTGAGGGAAAAAAACCTCCTAAAGAGGGAAAAAAGTGCCCCGACGGTCCTAGAGTGTTCACACACATCACTACCTAAATATATTAACAAGACTTGTCTGTCAAACATGACATTATTCCTCACATTTGCTCTTGCAAAACAGCTAAGGATGCTTGGGATGCAGTTACCACTTTATACCACACAAGGAATGAGGCTCATGTTGCTTACCTCCGAAAATAGTTAGAGAGTGAACACATGAATGAAGGTGATTCCATGGATAATTTTTTGACAAAGATAAAAGATTTGAACGAATAATTGATTTCTGTCGATGAAGTCTTGCCTGACATTTCACTTGTGCAGACTATTCTGAATGGTCTTCCGGATTCATACCAGAGTTTTGCTTCTACTCTTCAACTGATGCTGAAAGGCAATCCAAATGCCTTGACATTTGAGAAGTTATTCTCTGTTCTTTTGTAGGAAGATCAGTCTAGGGAGAACAGGTCCATTATGCGTGTTGCAGATCAAGCTTTCCTAGCTAGTTAGAAGGGCAAAGGTAAATGGAGCTCTTCTACTAGTAAGCAGAAGTCTACTAATAAAGAGCTGTCCAAAACTGGCTGCTAAAGAGGCAAAGAAAAAAGAGGCTGGAGTGATTGTTGCACATGCCTCTACACAAAAAACAGAGTTTGCTAATCTAGTGTAGAATGAAGAATGGACGTTTACTATTGTTTGCAGTTTTGACCCATCTCTTGAACAACGTATGTCTGCAGTAGACTCATATGTTTGGTAGTTTGATAGTGGGGCAGCCAAACATGTTAACTTGCAGTGCAGTTTCTTTACTTCACTCAAGCTTGCCTCTATAGGGAATGTGCCAACAACTCCTCTCATCCTATCATGGGAGTTGGTAAGATCATTTTGACTATTGTTGATGGTAGTTCTTTTACATGATCGGATGCTTTATTTGTGCCAGGGATCAAGAAGAATCTGTTATCAGTTTCAGCTTTAGCCAAGATTGGCTTGGTTGTGAAATTTTTTGATGACAGATGTATAGTTCATGTTCTCTCAAATGGCGACGCGATTATTGCTTTTGGCATTTTATGTTTTGGGCTATATAAGCTCATAGATTAAGAAAAATCTGTGAATGATTTGGCATCCGCAATACATGATTCTCAGGCTATGTGAGATGCAAAGCTTTGGCATGCATTCTTTGGTCATTTGAATTTTGCTAGTTTGCTATACCTGCAAAAATATGAAATAGTGTCCTCTTTGCCCAAACTTGAGGCACCCAGTAACCATGTTTGTGAAGGCTATATTTTGGGCAAAATGCACAGTTCATCCTTTGCAATACATGGTTCAGTTCGACCTACTAAGAAATTGTAGCTTATGCATAGTGATGTCTTTGGTCCTATGCACACACCCTCTTTTGGAAATTATCTTTACTGCATGACTTTTATCGATGATTTTTAAGGAATGCATTGGCATATCCATTGAAGCAAAGTCCGCATTGTTTATGTGCTTCAAACAGTTTTTGGTTTTGGTTGAAAATCTGTCAACATGTAAAAGGAGCACCCTCTATTTTGACAGAGGGGGAATATATGTCTTCTGACTTTAATGCATTTCTGGTTGAATGTGGGATAAAACATCCGTGTACAATGCCGTATACACTTCAACAGAATGGAGTTGGTGAATGGAAGAACAGGTCACTAATAGAGATGGCGAGGTGTATGGTCAAGAGTCAGGCTTTACCACATAGTTTCCATTTGAGGCTGTTATGTTTGCAACATATGTACTTAACAAGTGTCCCACTAAAGCATTGCAATCTATCACTCCATATGAGGCTTGGCATGGTTCTAAGCCATTTGTTGCTCACCTGTGTGTTTTTGGTTGTCTGGCATATGCATTAGTACCTGAACAACAATGCAAGAAATCAGATGACAAAGCAGTGAAATGTATTTTTGTTGGGTATAGTTCTGAAAGCAAAGGCTATGGTCTGTATCATCCACAGACTAAACGCATTTTGGTTAGCCATGATGTTGTTTTTGTGGAAGATGCTATTCAGCCACTTCTTTCATGTACTAAGGATATATCTATTAGCTCCAAAGACATGTATGATACTTTGCTGCCTCTTTTTACAGGTGGACAGTCTAGCGCTTGTCCTAATCAGGCAATTCTCAACCTTTAGAGGTTTTGTGTGATGGTGTAGATCATTCCATTTCTGATGTAGATTTACATTATGCACTTGTTGATGAGAGAGCTGATATTGAGGAGGCAAAAACTATGCCAAAATGGTTGATGCAAACTTTGCATGAAAACAAATTAATTCACCTCTTTCATATCATACTAATTCACGCTCTTATAGTGCCTCTTTTGCATCAGATTGCTATGCAATGGTTGCCTCTGGTCTGTGTGATGAGAATGAGCCTCTTTCGTTTGATGAAGCACAAAATTTAGAAAATTAGATGGCTGCTATGCAATCTCAATGTGATGCTATAATGAAAAATGGTACTTGGTTTTTATGTGACTTGCCTCCTGGCAAGAAGGCCATTGGCACTAAGTGGGTATACAAGCTTAAGCATAAGCCTGATGGAAAAATTGACATGTATAAGGCTAGGCTTGTTGCAAAGGGTTATGCTTAGGAAAGAGCCATTGATTTTGATGAGACCTTTTCTCCCACTTGTCGAATGACTACTGTTCATAGCATCTGTGCACTTGCAGCTCATCATGGTTGGAATGTACATCAGTTGGATATTAAAACTGCATTTTTGAATGGTGATTTGCACGAAGAAGTTTATGTTTTTCAGTCCCATGGCTTTGTGGAGAAAGGGCATGAAAACCAAGTGTGCATGTTAAAGAAGGAATTATATGGTTTAAAGCAAGCACCATGTGATTGGTATGAAAAGATTCATGCCTATCTGATTGCACATGGTTTTGAGAACAATCCAATTGAAAGCACCTTATATGTTAAGCATGCAAATGATGTGCTTCTAATCATTGTTGTGTATGTTGATGACATGCTGCTCACAGGTCCTCATGAGAAGCACATTGCTGATTTTAAGACTGATGTGCATGTCTCATTTGAGATGTCTGATTTGGGGCATTTGCATCATTATTTGAGCATTTAGTTTATGCAAGTTGATGGCGGAATAGCTGTGTGTTTAATGAAATATATTGACACAATATTGCAACATTTTTCCCTTGAAGATTGTAAACCTACTGCCACTCCTATGGAGACATGTTTACGATTGAGTCTTCATGATGTTGGAGATGCATTTGATGATATTCTCTATCAACAAGCTGTTGGATGCTTGATTTACTTATGCATTACTCAGCTAGATATATAGTTTGCTATCTCATAGATGAGCAGAATTATGCATTGCCTAGGTGTCAAGCATTGGGAGGCGGTTAAGTGCATCTTTCGCTACTTGAGTGGTACCGGGCTAGTTGGATTGTTATATCCCAAGGGGGGATCACTACTGCCAGATTTACATCCATTTTTTTGACTCTCACTAGGCTAGTTGCTATGAAACTTGTGTGTCGGCTCGTGGTTTTTGCTTCATGCTTGGTAGCTTATGTATACCTTTGGTTGAGCAAGGAGCAACCTACTGTGACCACTTCCAGTTGTGAGGCTAATTGTAGGGTAGCTTTCACAGTGACTGTTGAGTGTGTGTGGCTCAGATTCCTTATGGATGATTTGGGTGTTGGTTAGTCTTTTGCCACCACCATCTTCATTGACAATTAGAGTGCATTCGCAGTTGCGAAGAACCCTGTGTTCCATGCTCACACTAAGCACATTGAGGTGCATTATCATTATGTCAGGGAGAGGTTCTCTACTGGAGAGATCAGCTTGACATATTTCCCATGCAGGAGATTTCATGAAGGCTCTTCCCTAGGGAGAAGTTTGAAGCTTTCTACAAAGCTTTGGGCTTACTTCCTTTTGTGGATTGATTCCACATAGCTTGTCACTTCCTTATACATGAGTGCCAGTTCCTTGTTCATCGCATCACTCCTAGGGGGGATTTGTTGATATATTTAGGTAGTGATCTGAGTGAACAATCTAGGATCACTGAGGCCCTCTTTAGGAGGTTTTTTTCCCTCGGCTTGTATATATGCCTATTGCCCTAACGGGTAACTTATCTTTGTACATTCTGGTGGTAATTCATTTAGTGATATGTGTTGTGCTGCATGCTTCTTCTTTTTCCTTGTGCTGTTCACGTGCCTCCGTAGACCTCAAACTCCAACAATGATTTTATCAACTTCAACTATCTCATTATAATTTCAAAACCTCAAGATGCATAATTACTTGAACCATCATTCCATTTTAGTGCACTAGAACATGGGCTTGTTTTCATATGTTTTAATAGCTTTCTATAAGTGCTCTTAGAACACAAGATTCTAATTGCTCTTCCCTTTTTTAATTTGTTCTTTATCCATATCAATGATTTTATTTCTCCCTCTTTGGAAGGTCCTAAAATTTGGGAAACCATCTTTGAAGTTGCCTATTTTCTCTCATATACACGTAACTTCCAAACTATCAACCCCATAACATCAAACATAATCAAAGGACCTTAGCCCATAAAATGTGATGTATCCTCTTTGGAGTAAGAAAGTGAAATAAAAGTTTAGGGGTGCCAAGCTAGCTAGATTGGCCTTATAACCATTTATATAATGGAACACACTCTTGTAAGAAAATGATTCCAAAACCCTCTTGGATCAAAATGATAGACTTGACATCATGTCACTCTAGGTTTTCCTAAGCCGTGATTCTAGTCACAAGCAATAACTTTGAGCTACTATCCTTATGCGGATGCAAATCCCAGTTCATATATAGAAAGCTTTTGGTAATAAGTGACATGTCTACATCCTATTGTCCAAGAAGTCCTCAATTTGTCAATCATAGACAAGTTGGATTAAGCTCTTGGAATAGTATTTATTGGCTCTCTAATGCACAATCTAATCATTTCTCTTCCCTTCTATTTTCGAATTGAATGGGAAAACATTCATTTATGAGATGCAGCTAATCTTTGTGTTCTCCTTCTTTAATGATACTAGGTCATCATCCTCATGACAGAACACCAAATAAGAAATTGATCATTCGATTGCCTAGATTAATCCCTCTTCGAAGTCTAAAAGTGAAAAGCCACCACTCTACTTTAACTCTTTAATGCCAACAATTAGAATGGCTAGTCTAGTCGAAGACCATCAATGGGAATAGATGTAACAAATTATCCCTTAGAGTTTTCAAGTGAAAGTTAATCCAACCATTGTGAATACCTAATCTCGTCATTGTGTTTAATATAATAGTGTCACTGCTATCTAGGAAATCTAAAAATAAACTCTCTATATAGACTATATCACAAGGAGTAAGCTATATATACTTCCTCTAAAGATAAATCCCTAAAGAAACTCTATATCTATGTGTAAACTAAACTCAAGTCCACTAAGCAATAATCTAGACTTTATCTCCTAATCATCACTCATCCAAGGTTTCTTTTCATACTTGTCAAGCATACATCTATCCAAGCATGGCTTGAAATCAAGAAAACATAGATAATAGTAAGGAGTATCTCCATAAGGCAGCTTCATATCCATTTTGAATACTCCATAAGATCTAGACAAATCTCGTGAACTTCTACATTTTCCCTTTACAACCTGAAATGGTCTCTCAAAATGTCTTGTAGAAGTACGTATAGTATTTAAAACCAAACATGCATATAAAAGAACCAAATTCCAAATCCTATACAAATAAGATAAT
>CM035427.1:129027046-129029546 GCA_020310875.1 Ceratopteris richardii
AGATATATAGTTTGCTATCTCATAGATGAGCAGAATTATGCATTGCCTAGGTGTCAAGCATTGGGAGGCGGTTAAGTGCATCTTTCGCTACTTGAGTGGTACCGGGCTAGTTGGATTGTTATATCCCAAGGGGGGATCACTACTGCCAGATTTACATCCATTTTTTTGACTCTCACTAGGCTAGTTGCTATGAAACTTGTGTGTCGGCTCGTGGTTTTTGCTTCATGCTTGGTAGCTTATGTATACCTTTGGTTGAGCAAGGAGCAACCTACTGTGACCACTTCCAGTTGTGAGGCTGATTGTAGGGTAGCTTTCACAGTGACTGTTGAGTGTGTGTGGCTCAGATTCCTTATGGATGATTTGGGTGTTGGTTAGTCTTTTGCCACCACCATCTTCATTGACAATTAGAGTGCATTTGCAGTTGCGAAGAACCCTGTGTTCCATGCTCACACTAAGCACATTGAGGTGCATTATCATTATGTCAGGGAGAGGTTCTCTGCTGGAGAGATCAGCTTGACATATTTCCCATGCAGGAGATTTCATGAAGGCTCTTCCCTAGGGAGAAGTTTGAAGCTTTCTACAAAGCTTTGGGCTTACTTCCTTTTGTGGATTGATTCCACATAGCTTGTCACTTCCTTATACATGAGTGCTAGTTCCTTGTTCATCGCATCACTCCTAGGGGGGATCTGTTGATATATTTAGGTAGTGATCTGAGTGAACAATCTAGGATCACCGAGGCCCTCTTTAGGAGGTTTTTTTCCCTCGGCTTGTATATATGCCTATTGCCCTAACGGGTAACTTATCTTTGTACATTCTGGTGGTAATTCATTTAATGATATGTGTTGTGCTGCATGCTTCTTCTTTTTCCTTGTGCTGTTCACGTGCCTCCGTAGACCTCAAACTCCAACAATGATTTTATCAACTTCAACTATCTCATTATAATTTCAAAACCTCAAGATGCATAATTACTTGAACCATCATTCCATTTTAGTGCACTAGAACATGGGCTTGTTTTCATATGTTTTAATAGCTTTCTATAAGTGCTCTTAGAACACAAGATTCTAATTGCTCTTCCCTTTTTTAATTTGTTCTTTATCCATATCAATGATTTTATTTCTTCCTCTTTGGAAGGTCCTAAAATTTGGGAAACCATCTTTGAAGTTGCCTATTTTCTCTCATATACACGTAACTTCCAAACTATCAACCCCATAACATCAAACATAATCAAAGGACCTTAGGCCATAAAATGTGATGTATCCTCTTTGGAGTAAGAAAGTGAAATAAAAGTTTAGGGGTGCCAAGCTAGCTAGATTGGCCTTATAACCATTTATATAATGGAACACACTCTTGTAAGAAAATGATTCCAAAACCCTCTTGGATCAAAATGATAGACTTGACATCATGTCACTCTAGGTTTTCCTAAGCCGTGATTCTAGTCACAAGCAATAACTTTGAGCTACTATCCTTATGCGGATGCAAATATATCATCCAGTTCATATATAGAAAGCTTTTGGTAATAAGTGACATGTCTACATCCTATTGTCCAAGAAGTCCTCAATTTGTCAATCATAGACAAGTTGGATTAAGCTCTTGGAATAGTATTTATTGGCTCTCTAATGCACAATCTAATCATTTCTCTTCCCTTCTATTTTCGAATTGAATGGGAAAACATTCATTTATGAGATGTAGCTAATCTTTGTGTTCTCCTTCTTTAATGATACTAGGTCATCATCCTCATGACAGAACACCAAATAAGAAATTGATCATTCGATTGCCTAGATTAATCCCTCTTCGAAGTCTAAAAGTGAAAAGCCACCACTCTACTTTAACTCTTTAATGCCAACAATTAGAATGGCTAGTCTAGTCGAAGACCATCAATGGGAATAGATGTAACAAATTATCCCTTAGAGTTTTCAAGTGAAAGTTAATCCAACCATTGTGAATACCTAATCTCGTCATTGTGTTTAATATAATAGTGTCACTACTATCTAGGAAATCTAAAAATAAACTCTCTATATAGACTATATCACAAGGAGTAAGCTATATATACTTCCTCTAAAGATAAATCCCTAAAGAAACTCTATATCTATGTGTAAACTAAACTCAAGTCCACTAAGCAATAATCTAGACTTTATCTCCTAATCATCACTCATCCAAGGTTTCTTTTCATACTTGTCAAGCATATATCTATCCAAGCATGGCTTGAAATCAAGAAAACATAGATAATAGTAAGGAGTATCTCCATAAGGCAGCTTCATATCCATTTTGAATACTCCATAAGATCTAGACAAATCTCGTGAACTTCTACATTTTCCCTTTACAACCTGAAATGGTCTCTCAAAATGTCTTGTAGAAGTACGTATAGTATTTAAAACCAAACATGCATATAAAAGAACCAAATTCCAAATCCTATACAAATAAGATAATTGATAGTCATACATTTTGACTATTTTTCGCTTCTAGATAAATATATAGATAGATAGGTAGATATGTAGATAGA
>CM035427.1:129042046-129049546 GCA_020310875.1 Ceratopteris richardii
ATTTATTCATAGAAGAAACTATGCCTGCCTCTATTTATCATCCAAATATTCCCAAGAAGCAATCAAAAATCCTATCTACACAAGGATTTACTTACACTAAATTCAACAATATATTTGTGGATCTTCAGAAGCTTCAACAAGCAATGGTTCACTTTTATAGTTCAACAATCAAAGGTACCCCTACTACATTTTATTTGGTGTTGAAGTTCTATTGCATTCAAGTGTCATATTAAGATAATGTTTTCTCTTTTGTGCAGACTGTAATCTTAAGTTAAAGTTCATACTGAAGCTTGATGAGTGTCAAATCATAAAGGGTCGGCGACTAGAAAGGGTGAGTGTGACGCTAATGAACGAAATTATGGACCATGCAATGAGTGATGAAACTTTAGGAGGGAGGGACCATTTGACTTACTGTGTGCAATCAGAGAGAGATATCTGGTGGTTAGGTGCTATAGAAGTTCCCAAAGAAACAAATAATGTTATTTCATGGATTTTTAGTAGGACTCCGTGGATTACAGAAGTAATCTCTTCTCAAATACATGGGCAAAAGCTTTTTGTAGATGATATAGGTGATTTTGATGTAGAATGGCATTTGGGTGGAGACCTTAAGAGTATAAAATGCATGTTAGGTTGTAAACAAGGAGCATCTTCTCTCTATCCTTGCCCATATTGTACACAAGGTTACAAAGGATCTAAGAGACAGTCTAAACATGCAAGGGCATTGACGAGAGTTGATGACTCTGAAGAAATTGATGAAACAGACTCATTGAATCACAGGGAATGGGAGATATCACTTTTGAGGTGTCCAATGTTACAGGAACCGACTCGTGATAAAATAAGCAATGATTGGAACCCCATTATCCCATTTCCATTAGTCAATGTTCACTTTTGTACTTTGCATGCATTCATGAGGATCTTTGATAGGCTTTTGAAGCTCCATGTTGAATATGCATTTGCAATGAAACCACTAGAGAGGTCTACAATAGCAATCCAGAAAATAGAAGATCTTTTGAATTCTATAGGTTGTCATGGTGGCCACGTATCTTTAGTTGTTAAGAAGTATGGTGAGTCTCAAGAGATTTTACAACAAGTTTCAATGACTGGGAAGAAGGCACGACGTTTCTTTAAAAAAGATGTGAATAGTCAAGATGATGGGAAATGGGAGCTTTGGAAGGACCTCTGTTCAATTACAACTGACAATGATAGTCAGGTTGATCTCATTAACAAGCGAAAGAAGGTTTGGTCATCGTTCGATCAATTGTTACATTTGATGTGTTTGGCTTCCACTAATGCTTCACAACGAGAATTATTCCAAGTGACTTTGAAGGAGTTTACACAGTCATTCATCTTATCTTGGGGAGAAAGCAACATTACACATTACATAGTAAGTTTCGCTTACATTTTTTTATTTGGTCTTAAACACTATGTGTATATCTTATTGACCAGATCATAGCATATTCTTTTTGCACATGGAGCATATTTTATGAATCGATATGGGTCACTAGACATTTTTAGTACACAAGGAATGGAGAAGTCACATTACAGGGCTAGAGGTGTTTACTTTAAAAACACTCGTCATGGGGGTGGTCTACTCCAATCAAACTATTTAGAAGAAATGTTCAATTGGTTCTTTCGTGCGACATTTGCTAGAAAATATGTAATGGAAAAGGCATGTGAGTCACAACTAGCAAAGATTACACGAAAGCTACAACATGATATTGCAAGAGAGAAGTGGATGTCATCATCAGGACCCGAACATCATGCCCAAGGGCATGCACAGAGAGTCCGCGAGGGTTCTGCTTGGAAATAATTTCCAAACTCTTAAAATGCATTATACTTTTCAAGGTTTTTATAACCCCTTTCACTTCAAATAAAATTCTACTATTTTTGTGAATATACTTTTAATGTCTTAAAACTAATTTTTATCCATTTAAATGTGAACAGGACAATTCTTAAGTGAAAGCCTATAAATAGAGGTGTCCTTCCTCATTTTACCACTTTACAACCTAAGAGAATGGCACGCACAAAACAGACTGCTAGGAAGGATCATGTCGTCTACCCTAGCCATGTGCAAGGTACTCAGCGCCCAACATGGATGACACCCCACAAGAAGCGTCGAACCACAAGCCACTCTTCAAAACGAAACTCGGGTGCAGGGACACAGTCCGGTAGCATTGCATCGCGGGGGGATGAAGGTTCACCAGAGAGAGATGTATCCCAAGAAATAAATTATTCCCCTTCTGCATCTCATGATGAGCCCCCAATCAGGACACCAATGAAGGCAAGGCCCAAACAACGAGGACATAGACGAGTTGTGATTGAGACATCAAATTTATCGAGTTCCTCAGATGAAGAAAGTATAAATGAGCCACCATGGAACAATGATGATATCCCCGTGAACCATCGAGTAACACAAGGAGGCAAGACACTCCCCCCAGGACAAGGACAAAGACCAACCGATGAAGAAAGATAGCAAGGTCGGGCAGAGGAAGTAAATGATGAGGCAGGACCATCTAGGCGTCCTCCAAGAAGAAAGAAGAACTATCAACCACGTCGTAGACCACAACGACCACAACCCAACATCCCCCCAAATGCAAGAGCACCACAAAGGCGCAGAAAGCAAACCAGAGCCTTTGCGGAGATTCGACACTATCAAAAGTCTGTGGAGCTTCTGATTCCACGAAGGTCATTTGCAAGAGTTGTGAAGGAAGAGATCCAACGCTATTGCGCTGGACTTCGTATCCAAGGGATAGCCATTGAAGCTCTCCAAGAAGCTGCAGAGGCGTATCTTATATCAATGTTGGAGGACTCTAACCTATGTGCCATCCATGCAAAGAGAGTGACAATACAACCTAAAGATTTGCAGCTAGCTAGGAGAATTAGAGGGAATAACCATTAACCATAATTTGTACTCCCTTGTTTGGATAACCTTTTGTATATCCCATACGATGAATATTTTGTAAAACCCAAATGATGAATATAATCTTTGTCTTCTCATATTTGCTCTCCCAAATGTTTATCTCTTAGTGTACATGTTTTGAAGTTTATTTCTCCTATGTTTGTAGGTTTGTTTTTCGAGTACATCTTTGAAGTGTTTTTCATAGTTGTATCATTCTTTTTTCTGTACTTGTTGTAAGTGGTAATGCTATTTAATGCATTTCATGGCCAAGAAATGCCAAAAAAAGGCCTGCCATTCCTTAGCCATTCCATGCATTTTGGGCAACACAAATTACAAGAAACAATGGAAAAAGACTGATTAAACTGTGCAAAAGTTATGAGATTGTCAAACCATAAAGATATAATAGATTGAATTCACATGGAAATTGGAAAAACAAAACATTGGTATTATAAAGTTTTTACAATTGGCTCTTGGCCTTGAGCCTCTCCACTACATTCTTTCTTCTCTGAAAAGATAGAGGCAATTGGTAAGTCAAAACTGATTGGGATATTAATTGAGGGTCTGTCAATCCAAGACCCAAAGCTATTCCTATTTGACCTAATATTTTTCCTCTAAAGTTAACTCCTAGGGTAGTAAGGGCAAGGGACTTCCTAACTAGAAATATACAATTGGTCCCTTGCATTATTGTAGATAGGCACAAAACTTTACTCAAGGCCTTCATACACCAAGTCATGAAGTGTCCTTGAGGGGAAAAGTCCTTGTGGATTATTACAAAATCTTCCTTTGGCAATTTTCCAATGTACTGTGCCAAGGAAGAGCCATGGCCCCGGGAAACACGGTCACCACCACTCCTTGCTGCAAATTTATCCACTTCAATTGTTTCCTGCACATAGACAATCATAAAATTAAATAGATACATCTTGTATGAATATGAGACAACCATAAATGTCAGTAGAGACTTACATCTTGAAGCCTGTCTTCATCCTCTCCTCTTCCCATTGCATCTAGTGGAATTGATGAATGGGCCATGCCACTTTGCTCCACAACAGGGGATGTTGGAATCTTCTTCTCCAAAATTCTTTCCCTTGCTGTGGCTAGATCTTCTTCACTGGCATCTTGGTTGGCATGGCTCAAAATCTCTTCACACACAAATGCAATGGTGTCCGCAACTGATTCACCAAGTGGAATTGTTGCCTTTTCGATAATGTCAGAAGTGTTGTCCATGGGAACATCCGAGGTTGAGCTGAAAATACTAAGGCATTCGTCGAGGCGTAGACCGAATGCCTTCTCAATATCGTGCAGGAACAAAAATTCCTCTCCATCAACAAGTACAACTGAAAACATTTCCATCTCTACCTCTGGTAGAGTGGGTTCCACGGGGTCTAAGTTGGAGGGTGGACTCTTCTGTGTACTGGCTTCCTTTAATTTGTCCACTACTCCTTGAGGAAATTCTCTGGAAAATTTTTGACTCTCTTCTAATAAGTTGAGAGCTTCTGTCTGGGGTTCCTTCTTGTCATCTACAAAACCCCCAGTAACAAGATGGGGTAGGTCCATGGGTGAAGGTTCGGGCTCCTCATTGACAAAAAAGACTGTTGTTGCTATGTAGGAAAGATATTTTCTTCCCATTTTCCTTTTCTTATTTAATTGTTTAATTAAGGGCACTGTGTCATCTAATAGGTGCCCTGAAGCCTCAACAATTGCCATGAAACGCTTTAAGCGCTTCGCAAATGCCTCATCTCCTTTATGAATGTAAAAAAGCAGGTCACAGGGGACCCATTTACACTCATATGCTGGAATATCTATGGCATATCTTAAAATATAGAGTTCCATAAAATCTGTGATCTCATCGATCACATCGGAATTCATGGCTATTGTCCCTTCAAGATTAGGGACTCTACAGACTAGGTCATACAAATCCGTACGACCATTGTAGTCTGTAGTTTCCAAAAACTCCATGAATAAATCTCGAGGAGATTTCATGGGAGTGGAAGTGCTAGCAGCCATTGCTTGCGCGTGAGATTTCTAGAGGCTTGCAGTCTGTGCTTTCTAGCTCTTTGAGAGTGCAAATGTGAGAAATGAGCACATAGAGCCATTTTTATAGCAGTTTCAAGTTTTTAAATTGACTGGGCCCACTTTTAAAAGTATAGAATAAAGAAGTGCAATTTCAAAAAATGAGTTTCGGATGACAAAATAATGCACAGAAAAAAACATGAGCAACCACATTTCAAAGTAGTGAACAGAATTTTTGACATTCCAAAAGTTTTGAAATTATCATTGCAGAGAATAAGGTACATACAATATCTAACATGAATCAATTGTCCTACTTTTTACAAGGTTCTTGAAAGTGCAAAAACCATGAGATACAATGACTAGGGCCCAAGAAGTGACATTATCAGGTTGCAAAAGAACTATGATAATGAGAGCTCTGTTCCATCTTTGCTCCAATCTACAGGGACTTTCATTTTGTATTCCATTCTTCTGCCCACCTGTAATCAATTTGCAACAAATTGAAGTCAGTAAAGTAAAATAAACAATAACAAAAAGATTACTTTAACAAAAACATGAAACATTTCTCACCTTATGTCCTTGAATTTTGAAGATGGATTGAGTTAGTCCTTCAAACCCCATAATCATCAAGTGTTCTCTCAGATTAGCCAAGGTCCAATGATTATTCACTAAAATAGTTTCTGTTTCATTGTTGGGCAATCTAAGCTTTATTTCAAATGAATGCAAAGATCCCTCTGAACTTTGAAATGGTATCCATTTGCCAAGTTTGCACATCCAACGATCATAGTAGAATCTGATGTATAATGAAGTACATTGTTTCAAATATCGAGATGCTATACCTGTTCCACCTATTTTACAGAGATATTTATCACCTTTTGCAATTCCTTCCATCAAACCCCAATTTTCACCAAGAAGACTTTCGACTTGCTCATATGTGATATCTTTACACATGAACATGGTGGAAGTCTCTTGGAATGAGAATCCTTGAAATAAATATACAAAACAATGAATGGGAAAAGACCAGTGCAAACCTAGAGACCTAGACACTTTTGTGAATTTCAAAGAGTTATGTATATCCATTACCATCTTTTGCTTCAAAGATGATACGGATCATATATCAGGTTCTGGCCACTCCAAGCTAAGAAGAGAATGTACTTCAATTCTCTCTAACCTTCCAAAACCATTCATTGTAGAGGGTACAACATATCTATGTGTGTAAAAGAAAAATCTATCATGGTAAAGTTGAGCAGGAGATATATTTGGAAAGATTAGTGCACCAACATCTGCATGCAATGCCTGGAAAGTACCTGTAAGACTATGAAGTGGTTGCTCTTCCACCAAAGTAGAAGGAAATACATCTGAAACAAACAAAAACATATCTAAATAGTTCAGAAATATATCCGACACAAGAAAACATAAAATATTGTAGAGTAATACTTACAGTTCACAGGATATCTCATACTACTAGAGTTTTCAAGTTTCATAGTTGCCATTGTAAAAACATGTTGTACAATAGCAACCATCCCATTGTCTCTATGCTTCTTGAAGCCAAGTAACTTTCCCTTCCAATGAAGATCTAAGTTTCCACGATCTCTAACTCGATGAGGCCCAACTCTAGAGCGTTGCATGTACACCCATGCACCTTTGGAGTACTCATGTGATAGCCACTGCCCATCTGTGGCTTTGATATTGTGACATCTTAATGCGAGGATTTCATCTTTTGGTCGCCTAGAAGCTTTAGATGTTGCCATTGAAGCTAAAGGTCTTCAAGCTACAACAGTAATTCGAGATAGGAGATGCACGTAGGTTGGAGTGTAGAAACAGGAGCTTCAATGGTGTGCTACAGAGTGAAAGTAGTGGGAAAAGATGACTTTTTGGGACCTGGGTATGAAAATGTGAGGTTTAGGAGGGAAATAACTCTTTTTTGAGTATTTTTGAAAAAACTCATTTTTTTCAGCTCAAAACATGCACGGATTTTGAATTTGGGGTCAAAAAGAGTACTTTTGACCCTAAAAAGTAATGGGGGGTCCATTTTCAGGTGTTATGATGAGTTTTTTAACTTTTCAGAAATTTTGAATTTTTGGGCCCAACTGAGTTACGAGATTCATTCTCTCTCTAGAGGCAGCTCATTAAATAAAGGAGAAATATGTCCCCTCTCCACCCTTCACCCTAGTATTTTATAGGGCATAGACTGTGGCCACCACCCTCTTCTGATTGGTCCATAACTAATCACTCCTTAATCTAAAAGGCCCATTCAGGGTTCATTTTTTCCCCTAATGTATCTATCCATCTATCTATCCATCTATGTATCTATCTATCCATCTATCTATCTATCTATCTATCTATCTATCTATCTATCTATCTATCTATCTATCTATCTATCTATCTATCTATCTATCTATCTATCTATCTATCTATCTATCTATCTATCTCTCTCTCTATCTATCTCTCTCTCTCTATCTATCTATCTCTCTCTCTATCTCTCTCTCTCTATCTATCTCTCTCTCTATCTATCTCTCTCTCTATCTATCTATCGATCTATCTCTCTATCGATCGATCTATCTCTCTCTCTCTATCTCTCTATCTATCTATCT